>ML180199.1:0-23762 GCA_004369135.1 Dendrothele bispora CBS 962.96 | reverse complement strand
AAAGGATCCACGCAAAGTACGAAAGAAAAAGGCTGTTTTCTAAACGACTGATTGATTACTTTAATGGAACTAGGTGCCCGTTCAGGTGGGAAGTCTCAGGAAAATGCAGCCCGAAAATGTCGATACATACCATACTTACTTACAAATAGGGTGGAAAGATATACATCTTGCTATTTCCCCGATGTGGGCGTCATTACAAAACAGTTTGGAAAGGGTAGATGCGAAGAACGAGTCGAGATATACTAGATTTGGGACCTTGAATCACACACGCGGAGATGAGTGGATCCCACGTAGATGGCTTACCAGCCATGGCCCATTCCGGCCAGTGCGCTGTGTTGATAGTAGATCAGCTCTTGAAAGGGAGATCCTCGATGCCGTATGAGCCTCGTGGCGGCAGAGAACTGAATTACAAAAAATGAATTAGCCCACAAAGTGCCTGGCGAGAGATGTTCGGCATCGGCCTTTATGGAAAAGACCGCCTAAAAATGAATTCATAGGCCTTGTTCCTCCGAACAGTCACGATTTTCTCTTTCTCGCTTGTTCTTTTGTCTTCCAGCGTCACACACACTAAACGATGGCTGCTCTCATTTCTCTTCCAAGTATACAGGAAATGTTTCCTGGTATGTTTTTTATTCCTATTTCTTCTCCAAAAATTCAAGTGTTTTTTGAAAGACCATTTTATGGATCTCGGGCCTCAGAGTCAAACTATGAAGCTGAAGTCACGTCACCAGCGATACTCTAATGAACGATCAGCAGCGACTAAGAAAACAGATTACTCCTTCGACCTCCTCCGTTTTGATCCTTCCTCATCATCACTCGAACACATCGCTTCCAGCGCTCAAGCTATTCCTCGAGGGGCAACTCAAGCCAGCTGGTGGAACTTCGACAATTCGGAGTCTACAGTGAATGGTTCTATACCCGCATTTCGCGTCGTCAGGCCTGTTTATCGTCCTTTTTACTCTTCTTCTTCCTCTTCGGTTGCCGTACCTCGGGCCAGTCGATCCCGGAAGCCCTCTTCCTCGAGCTCAAATTCCAGTCTTGATAAGGCACAAAGCGACCGTGATGTTCTGTCGACGCCTTCAACTTCTCCCATCTCTGCGTCTGATCAGCTATTGACTGAAGAAGACGACTCAGAGGAGAGGAGACATGTTTGCAAGCTGTGTAATAAACGGTTCAACAGACCCAGTAGTCTCCATATACACATGAACACGCATACAGGCGCTACTCGTGAGCTTTACCCCCCTCCCCTGGTTATCCTGCTCTAGATCACCTTTAACTGACGAGGCAACTCGCTATTCTTTTTCCCTTTTACCCGTCCTTATGTCAATCTTTCTCAAAATTACAGCCTTCCGTTGTCCATACCCAGGCTGCGGACGAGAATTCAATGTCAACTCCAACATGCGTCGACATTATCGTAACCACAATAACAGCACCAAAAGCACCGACAACAAAACGAACAACAATAACGCTAATAACAACAACAATAATAATACCACCGGTCATATCAACACGAGCAATGCTATGGCCACCCTATCCACAATGACGATCAATACCCCAATTTCCCAGTCCTCAGTCCCTCCTCCCACTTGATTTCGGTATTCTCCCCCTTCACCTTCCTCTCCTGGGCAGCCAACCCAACACGTACCTGAAAGTGTCTCACCAGTCCGATCACTCTCACACTCATGGTCATCGTCGATCTCCCCTCTCCTCGGCTTAACAACGTTAGCTTCTTTAGCTTCCGTCGGGTCCACAATAACAACTTCCGCAGTCATGTAGAGCGGGATCGGCTTGGATATAGGTTTGGAAAGAGGTGAACGAGAAGAATGAGAACGAGAGCAAGAAGGGAGGGTGGTGGAAGCAAAGTTGGAGGTGACGGTGGAGGAAGACGATGATCGAACAACGACGAACAATCTCAAGTCCGAGTCGCTCACTCACTTGAACGTTTTATCGAGCTCAGATTCGGTTCGATTTATACGTATCAATAAGAGGCAACGTCATCCATCCAACCAACCACGTTCTTCCGTTTCCTGGGAGTTGGACAGCAAAGAAGGGTTCCTTATCCTCAGACATGATGTTCCTCTTCATCCCATTCTCGGTTCCAGCCTTCATTACAGCTTTAGATCGAGTGGGTTGAACATTAACTCCTCCAGTTCAGAGCCAGGGTCTTCGTCATCTATGTTTCCCGTGATGAGTACAGCGCCAGGAGGAAGGGGTGGTGAGTTAGGGGCAGTCTCAAGTCAGACTCAGAGTCTAGCTCGTAAGAGAAGCGATAGCGTCAGTGTCGAAAGAGGGAAGAGGAGGAAGAAACTTGTCACAACCGGCGAGGAGGAGTGTCATTCGACAAGCTCAACTATACCTTCAACTACCAGTACACCATTCTTCAGCGCTGCCGAGACTCTTTTGACTTTCGAGGACCAGTCCGAGTTCCACTTCGAATCCGAGGTTGGACGGTTCTCGAAGCCCAAGTTCTGCATCGACAAAGACGAGGAATGCGATGCCATCGATTGGTAGTCTCGTTGCCTTTTCTAGAACGATGCTCGACCTTAATACTTCCACCACGTCTACGTCTACGTGTTCTTCCTCCACTTCCTCCGCTTCCACTTCACCGTCTGCTACATCTCGGCCCGTGATTTGCGGGTAGGGTCTGCTTCTATGCCCGCTTCTTCCTTTTTCTCTTCCTCTCTGTCTTCTTCCTCGTCTTCTTTTACATGCCTGGATCTAGAAGGAAGCTCAGGCTTATTAAACCCAATGTTCAAACTTAAAACTTTCGATCTTCTCCCTAACGTCAAAGTCGGATTCGAGTCTCACCTCGTCCCCAGACGGACTTGATTGGTGTACTTTTCCTCGAATTGATGAAGAGAGAGAAGAGCTTGGACATAGAAGAGGAGAAAGAGAGGTAGTGAGAGAGAAAGAGCATTTCACTGGGATGATGGACGTGGACATTAACTTGGACGACTCAGAAATGATAACGTGAAAAGTACGAGAAGGGTTTCGACTTCTGATTACCTGTATGAACCGTATACGACTCGTTCGTCTGAGGAGGAGGAGGATGTGGAAGAGTCACCATCATGTAGGTACTCGTATGGTTATCGGAAGTTTAGGCTTCAACCTGTCAGAAAAGTGTTTACTTCGAGCTCGAGTTCTATTACATTCTCTTGACTCAAAATTTGCTTCAACGCCGTTTGCTTCGGTTACTCCCAGTAGAGGGGAAACTACTGGTGGTGGTGGTGGTATTTATTCCTCACTACGCTCCTCAACAATTCGGACAATGTCCAGTTTCTCGAGTATGAGGTATACGATGGTGATGAAGGCAGTGTATTCTGCGAGTTGATTCTCTTCTCACTATGTATGTGTATATGCTTATGCATTTGGAGAGTACTAGTGGAGCGGGCACAGAGTGCATATGTATATGCGGCTGAGTGTAATCAATGCATTTGTATGAGTTACTGTACGATTTATATCAACGCTGGGTAGATTTTTCGTTGTGTATTTGTATGATTATTGTATATTTTCATTGACTAATGACCGTAGCATTGGTCGAAGCAGTCATTGGTGGTGGTATTCGGAGGACCAGAAGGAGGAAACTTGACAAGAACCGAACCTCTCGGCACAACTAACATCGATCTTCTGACAGACCCTCAACCGAGCTTTTTCGCACTGTTCGTCCATGACCTCTGTCTGTCCAAGGCCACCCGAATCCATTGTGAATTGGAATGCAAAGGTCCCTGTTCCGTGAATGCTGAAGAATTCTCTTCAGCATCCATTTCATACACATGTAAGCTATATGGAAGACTCTTCCTTTACTTACGATGGCTTACGTGCAGAGCGAGATTCTCGGAAAGAACATTAATATAAGCTGGCATGGGTTAATTATAACGCTCGACTGGTAGTGTACCGATGACGTCCATGCATAATGGCAAACGCCTCAAAACCAAACTTTCTTACTTACATTCATCCCTTCCTCTATAGATTACATACCAGATATAGTGTCTGGAGGATCGTCCTTCCTTATATTGGAGAATGCAAAGGACACAATCAGATGCGAATCATCGACTCGATCAAATGATGAAGTAGCGTGACGCTGATCATTTACTCTAGGTGCCGCTGTGTCACTGCTGAGAGCTTACGTCCTTCATGTATGCATTGATTTCCTTTTTATTTATATGTATAAGTAGACACACGGCGTCGTGTACCACATCTTTCAGCACACACAAGTTGTGGTGATATGGAAGCAACCAATGTCAATCTCAAATTCAGACCCGGGATGACTGAGCGTTCCTGCGAACCATTTTAGGCGGGTACTTATTAATGTTGTCAACGGATGGCCGCCATTGCCTTTGCGGCAAAAACTAAAGAGATGGTTACAAGCCTCCAACATGACATGTGCTGATACCACCATACAGGTTTAATACAGAAGCTTCGAAGCACAGCTGCCGGCGTTGTCTAACCACCGGATTCACCGCGTTGAAACCACTCGAGAGGTTCATAGTGTATGTGTGTCACGGTATGTGCTTTGTATCTGCATTGGGTGGAGCCCTATACCACATGGGCTCTATGGGAGCCTAATGAGGGCATAGGTCTGTGTGTATGAACAATGTGCTCATACTCTTATTGCCACAGCGCACCGGCGGACAACTGCAATCCCCAAAAATCTTAGGTCTTATTTAGTCTTATGGGGAATCACTGTGAAATAATTCCTTTGTGCTTAGTAGGTTAGAAAATGAGTTGATAGGATGTTCGATATGTCATTATACTGTAAAGAAATGGGACTAGATGGCAGTACATACGCGTGTTTGTTCTAAAGCCGGGGAAGAAAAAGAACATGATCACTTCGAAGCAGCATTGAGTGTATAGATGATTCTGCGTGTACTTACTTCCGCGTGATGTGATATCACTGATATGTACTTTCAGTATGCGCTTAAACAGGGCTCGAGCAAAACTCTAAATACTTACGCTAGACTCGAGCCAATCCCTTTGTAGAGTAGTGATGAAAGTCGGTTTGATTGACTGTCATCAAACCGTTACACAGGGTGGCTGGTTCGGGTCTATACTTGTGTTTACGCACTCCGAGACATGTAGGTATTCAATACTACTAATGGACATCGATGAGCAAGCGCATCTCACAAACCCGGCGGCAAATATTTATGCGCTCAATGGCCTGAGCGGAAACACGGCTGCCAGTGAACATCGATGATAAAAATTCATTCGAAGGAGGAGGAGGAGTTTATTAACCGGACTGGTCCAAGAGCTAAACGCCGGGTTCCGTTCGGAATATGTTGTTGTATGATAAAATGATAGGCTTATAAGAACACAGTACTTCCGAGAAGCAAAAGAATGAAACAGACCAGACGGCAAATATATGTGCGCTCAATGACCTGGGTGGAAACACGGCTAGACATCGGAATATCTTGTTGTATGATAGCTTATGAGAACGCAGTACTTCCGAGAAGAAAAAGGAAATCAGAATGGTAAGTGAATGTTAAATTCTATTGGGTTCCCTGAGAAGTGACTCGTAAGTGGATGATAAACGTCCCTCGGGCTTTGGGACCCTTGTTATATTTTGTGAATTTTCAACTCGGGGAAAAGTCTAACTGGCCACTCGAAGGTGAATTGATCGGTAAGTAGGTGGGTCGAGGTACAATTACTTGATATTCGTCTATGTCTCTGCAGGTGGCCAGGTTGGACAGTTCACTGTTGTGAGTACTTCTCGAAGGGAAACATATTTTGCCCAGCGGTAATATCATCGATCCTTCATAATTTACCCGTGAGACGTCCTATGTAGACGGACACTTAGCTTAGACTTGATATTGATTAAACATCTCCGTTCCCTTTTATTCCAACCCCTTTTCCGCCCACCCTCTCCTTTGCTCGATGCTTAACCTTTACCTCTCACTTCCCTATCCCCATTCAATCTCCTTTTTAGATGTCTTGATGGGAGGTAAGGAAACTTGAATAGGTCTTGCATGTTTGCACAGGTTGTAGGAATGGGTCTGGCTCGGAAATTTCAGACCCGAGGTGACCCGTAGCTGTAGACGCATACAGCATATCCATGAGTACGGACCATTGATGGATGAGATATGGAAGAGAAGTCGGCCATCAGTGGCATATGATCCAGAAATATTGAGTATTCATTTAGCCAGGTGATCACGCGGAAGTCTCGGAGTCTCGGACTCCTGCAAAATCGTACCGGTTCACCTGGTACTGATAATTCGATAGGGCTATATGCGACTCAACTGCCACCCTGGTATTAAAACACAGATAAGTGCAGAAGACTAGGAGAGTTCTAAAGGAGTTTGTAGCAGTGCAAAGGAGATTGAGAATGTGTAAGGTATACCACAGAGTCATGACCAGTACAAAGTTATTTGGTCCAGAAGTACCACCACCTGATTCCAACTTTGTGATTTCTTGGTGCTTTTCAATTGTCATTTCTGGAGTAATGTCACTTCTTCATAGTCTCATTTCAAGTATTGTAAAGACATTCAACCTGGGATATTTAACAGAACATTTCTATTCTCAATATTTAACTGTATGTTGGTCTATTTCAGGCTCAAAAATTCATCTGCAGACATTGTTTTTCAGTTTGGCAACTACTGAAAGGATTGGGATCACAAGCATGCAAAAAGGTTCTCAAGTGCATAGCCATTAGAATTTATCTCATCTATTCTTACTTGAATCTCTCTTCATAAAATCGAAAAAAATAGTAAATACAATTTTGTTCTATATCGGGTTGTCCCATCTGATCTGTCTGTACTGTCCCCATGACCAAACCTGTGCAGTAGGTCGGGTGACAGCAAATACACGTGTGGATGAACGGCTTTTGTTCGTACCATCAGGGTATGTAGCTTCTTGTTTTCCCCTCTCGAGCCCTAGCCTCCCCATCTCCCATCACCTACGGCTGCGAATAATTGACTTTTTTTGTCTAGCCTTCGAGAAAATATCTTCAAGCCTACCTTTACAACTCGGGTTCTTACCATTAGGTATGTAACCTGACCATTTTCCCACTGACACTCGCTCCTATGATTGTAACTTGAAAGATAACTGATTTCTTTGCTGTCCAGCTCTCAGAAAAAAACCTCGTGCTTCACACCTACAGCTTACATTTCGGTACGCAACTCATCAATCTGCTCAACCCTCTTCTACTCTACCACTACAACCATGCGGAATACTTAATTTTTTCCAACATGTAGCTCTTGAGCAAACATCGAATAGGCCCCATCTACCACTTGCGCTCTTACCCTCAGGTATGTATCCCTCCATTCACCGTCCCTTACCATGTAAATAATTCATTAATTTTTTTCCTGTGTTACGAGGCCGAATGAAATGAGGACTCGTTCTTACTAAACATGAGTTGCGCAGGTGGCTGTGTCCTTTCCTCATGTCAATTCCATTTGGAAGGTAGGCACGTGGTAAATATTCAATGCTGCCGCATCGAGCGGATCACAGATTCTCAAGTAGGTCTGCTCGGCAACAGACGGAACTATTCCGAACTAACGGCCTCGTATCTGCCACGCAAAGCGATGGCCCACTTCAACTTCATAGGTTTCGGGGAGACACCATATCGTCCACGCTTCTAGCTTGTGTTCCTACCATCAAGTTACAGGTAAAATCCTCATTCCTTCTCCTCAACGGCAGCTGTAAGAACAAAAAATTGATTTTAATTTTCTCCTGTCCAGGTTGCTAGCAAACATCTCGTAACACAAATATAAAGCACAACTTGCGTTTCTACAATCAGGTGTGTCATCCATCCTGTTACCCTCCCCTATGCTGTGCAAAACGGACAAATATTATTTCCGACACTTTGGCCGTTTTTTCAGCATTTTCCGAACCTTCTCTTAGTCTTTCCACACTTACAGCGTGACATGTGACATATGCCCATTTCGAACTTTTCCCTTTGTTTCGAACTCTTTGACTTCAACCCGAACTTTGAGCGTGACGTGACATGGACACTCTTCAGAACTTTTTCAGCTCAATCTCCGAACATTCAATCAAGGTTCCCGAACATTATTTGGCTACATATTCATAGTTACTGGTCAACAATTAGGTAAATTTGTATAAATAATTTTAGCCTATTTAGTATACTTGGGAAATATTGGTATTTATTTATCACTTGCCAATAGGAATCTGCTTGACATCTTGAAAAAAATCTTTTCAACTCCCATTGGCAGCATTATTGTGTTTTTGTCTGTTAATTCAACTTGGGACTACTTGAGAATAGCATGAAATCAAGATAAATTCACTGACTGCGACACTGACTGACAGGATATTGTTATGAAGTAGACCCGTTGCTTTGCATATGTCCACACAAGAAGATTCAAGCATCTTCCCGACTTATGATGTCTTTCAGATCCTATTTCATTTTCATTCTTGATGTGGTTATTAATTTAAATTTATATTGTAATCATTATAATCACAAGGTTGGACCATAGCAGTTTCTATTCCTCTTAAGTCTTTAAACGGTATCAGAAGTCATTATCCAACATAAATTTCGTAAGCCTTGAGGAATCAAACCCAAGCTACATTGAAGCAATCTTTTCACAGAGACATGAAGACTGAACTTTGAAGGAATGGACATAGATCAGAACAGAAACCTCAATATAACAGTTCAATATTTTCAGTCAATAACTTTTGGCTGGGGTTGCCGTCTGGCACCAAGATCTGATAGCATTCAAAGATTTGTAAAAGAGTGGGGCAATTAAGGTAAAGGAAAAGGAAAGGAAAAATGGTATAAGTATTGGCATAGCATAAAAGAGATTTTACAATGACATATAAGTAAGAGACCATTGCCTATGTGCAATAAGCTCCTTGCTCTTCCCTTCAAACTTTCAAAGTTGAAGGAGAGAGCCTGAGAAGTGAAACCAAGTACTCAATCCTATTTGAAATAACAAATGAACACATAACAATGCTGCCATTGGGAGTTAAAACTATATTTTTCAAGATGTCAAGCAGATTCCTACTGACAAGTGATAAATAAATACAAATAATTTCTAAGTATATTAAATAGGGTAAAGGTATTCATGCAACTTATCAACCAGTAACTATAAATATTAATACATAGCCAAAGAATGTTTTGGAAACTTGATTGAATGTTCAGAGCTTGAGCTGAAAAGGTTCGGAAAAGTGCCCATGTCACGTCACGCTCAAAGTTCGGGTTGAAGTCAAAGAGTTCGAAACAAAGGGAAAAGTTCGAAATGGGCATATGTCACATGTCACGCTGTAAGTGTGGGAAGACTAAGAGAAGGTTCGAAAAATGCTGAAAAAACGGCCAAAGTGTCGGAAATAATATTTGTCCGTTTTGCACAGCATACTCCCCCCACTCTTCCGTCTCTACAGCTGCTAACATAGGTTAAGTATCCAGGCTGCGAGTAAACATCCTATATAACTACAACTTGTATCTCCACCATTAGGTATGTAGCCCGTCCCTTACTCACCCTCTCCGCACTCCTCCGTTGCAATTGAGAAATGATGAATTGATTCTGACTTTTTGTCCAGCTTTCGAATAAATATCCTCTTTGTACTATGCGTCTCTTGAACACCACAACTTTTCGGGTGGAAGAATTCCTCACCGATATTCCCAAATACGCCATCCTCTCCCACACCTGGGAAGAGGGAGAGGTCACTTTCCGAGACATACAGGATCTTCACGAGGCCGAGGAAAAAGCAGGGTTAGAAGCCGAGGGCCCCAAAAAACAAGCTGAGTTGTTGAAGGCTGTGAAGATCCAAAACAAAGTTGGGTGGATGAAGATCCAAAAGTCTTGCAAGTATGTTCGACGATATAAATTCGAATGGATATGGATCGACACATGCTGCATCGATAAGTCCAGTAGCGCTGAGCTTTCCGAAGCGCTCAACTCGATGTACAAGTACTACAAAGAGGCTCATGTCTGCATTGCATACTTGAGCGATGTTTCGATGGAGAGCATTGTGAAGGACGTGATGGAATTGAAGAGGAGTCGATGGTTTACAAGAGGTTGGACACTTCAGGAGTTGATTGCTCCTCGTTACATGGTGTTTTTGGATAAGGATTGGGACAAGATTGGTACTCGATCTGGTATTCGGCATGTCGTGTCTGAAGTGACCTCTATTCCGGTCGAGGTTTTCGAGAATTTGGATGTGCTTGATGGCTACAGCATTGCCCAGAAAATGTCGTGGGCTGCATCGAGGAAAACAACACGAGAAGAAGATATGGCGTACTGCCTCATGGGGCTTTTTGGAGTCAACATGCCACCGATCTATGGGGAGGGAGGAGCAAAGGCTTTTATACGTCTACAACAAGAGATCATCAGGTATTCGGATGATCGGAGTATCTTTGCCTGGGTCTCACAGGATTATCAGGATAGGGGAATGTTTGCAAGGTCCCCCTCAGAGTTTGCCTCATCGGGCAAAGTAGGTATATCTGATTCAGACGGCCTTGGCGATAAATCATCATTTTCATTTGGGAACAATGGACTCCGTATCCATCTTCCCCTGCAGCATCTAATAGTTAGCGGAGAAGACATATTCTATGCTTCATTGGGTTGCCGAGATCCTAACGGTGTAATTGGGATCTACCTTCGAAAACAGGAACACCGCTACACTCGATGGCGTCCATATTTTTCTCTATCCCATACAGATAAATCATCGGGAGATTTGCAGGAAGTTGTAGTAAAGGAGAGCAGCGTGGTCCCTCGACAATGGATCGAATACAATATCCCAATTGAATTCAAACTCGATTCCGATGTCTCCCTTCTCAATGCAGACGACAATCCGTTCTTGTTGCCTTGTTTTTCACGCCACACGTTCATGCTCTGCACCAAAAAAGGAAATGCATTTGACGTCGACCTTGACAATCAATATCGATCTGCTGACGTCATTCCTCCGCTTCAGATGTGTTTTCGCCTCAACAACGGTCGTTACCTCGGCGGTGACATTCACTTCCTTGAAGACAGTCGTCTATTGCCTATCGACGACGAAAATGCTGTTGTGTCCTGTTTTGCTCATACGACTGGAGATTCTTCAAACCAAAGAATCGTCGAAATCAATTACATTCCTTCATCCACTACCAAATTCCAGCTTTACCATCAGATACACGAATTCCGATGCACGTCACATGCTCTCACCTCAAAAACTCTCAATTTTACGGTTGACGCTACATTCGCTTTCCCCTTCCCGGCTCCCTCGGTTTTCCCATCTGAGTTCCGTTCAAGTTGGGTAGGGGATGGTCTAGTGGGGCACGTGTCAATCCCATACCCGAGCGAACAATGCGACATGCATTGTGTGTTGCAATACCAGTGGTCCGACAATGTAGATGTCTTTATGACACTGGGCATGTTTACTGACTCGGAGCGTTGCATACCCTGGGTCGACATCTTTACATCGTCTAATGTGTACTCGATTTCTAACGTATGGGAATCTTATCTCTTCTCAGGCTCAAGATATGATTGCCGAAAGGATGGCGCAGCAACAACTGCACTTGATGAGGAGTCATCATTAATTGTCACTGTAGAAAAGCAGATATTATTAGGTTCTGCCTGGTATCATGTTGTACTTAGGCGACGGCGCAATTGATGCTGTGAGGGTGTTTGGTAGACGGTATGTGCAAATCTGCGGGTCACCCCTCCGGGCCACCTGCAGGCCACCTGCATGACAGCAGACCACCTGCGGGCCACCCGTTATTTGATTAATATACTTCCCCCCTACCTATCTCACTGTATTTTAGTGTACATAATGTTTATTGAGTACCGTAAAATTAATAAATTGAGCGATATATTTTTCGTCCATGTAAAGACTCAAAAAACAGTGAGATGAACTCGCTGAGTCCGGCAAATAATCATTTCCCACGGAAATTTAAACTTTCTTGTATCAGCTATGAGAATTGATGTTTTTGCCTTAATTTCACACTCAATATTGTTCTCGACTCCCGGTTATTATTTGAAGTGATGGGTTGGCTCGTAGGTTGAATATTTGGATGTGATAACAAGATATTTACAATTTTTAACATAGAATCAGCTACAGCACAATCTCAAACATGGTGCCCAGTCATTACTGGCAGTCCTGGACTGAAAATGAAACGGATCTGGATACTACATGTGTCCAGTGGTGAGTTTTCTTACTACCTTTTCATTAAAAGTTTTGAATAATCTCACTCCTTTGCCCACAAGATCTCACAGTGGAAGAAGAAAACCAGGTTGCAGACCAACTGATGAGTGGTCCAAACAGTCCTAAGGAGCCTGATCAGGGAGTCAAAGAAGGTATTTAAAGAGATTTTATAACTTGAAGCAGATTTGATGAAATTGTATTCATAAAAATATTCAGTACCATTACATGAGTTGCATGACCATGTGCCTGTATATCAACAAGGTATGAGAGGGTCAGGCTTCAGGGCTTGTGAAATGCTTTGAGCATTCTGAGTTTGAAGAGATATTTAACTCCAACAGAGAAATGAGTCTTGATGGATATGGGGCATTTTCTTGTGTGCTAGGGCTCAGACAATTTTATCTTCTTATATCTGGAAAGATCATTCCTTAAAAGTGCTTGTGGTTCCCATATTCTTCAAGCATCATGGAAAATTTGAGTATATGATACATCACCTGAGGATCATATCCATACTTCCCAACCATGGGAGGGATCTCCTTACTCCAATATCTTCAGGGTGATTATTCTATAAATTTCCGTAGGCTTGTAAACGGATGGATTTAATTTTAATCATGTTCTCTGTCCTTTAGGTCATAGGATTCTGGATTACTTATGGATCTAAACATGTCCATGACCATTATTCAGTCTTTGAGAAATGGGACATCTGTTGTTGTGCAGAGTTTAGTATGAATCAAAGTATTTTCTATGCTACATCTACTTAAATTTCACAAAGTACCAACTCAGTGATGATGACAAAACCAAAAGTGGTGTCTACATCATGGCAATCATTTTTCTTTTGGTGAATGAAAAATATGACACAATTCAGGAGATCAGTGAAGTGATACTTCTTGATATGCTTCCCCTAGTCTGTGCAGAGATCATGACTGCATTCATGGATCACTCCATCCAAGTTCCACCACTGGAAGAATCTGAAACTCAGGTTAGCCACCATAATGTGTAAGTTTTCTACCCTGACTCTGTTGGGCTACCATTGTTGAAGTCTTTTGTTTAATTTTGAGTGAAATCTATCAGAGGCTACAAGAAAAAGTCAAAGGTTGCAACAAAAATCTGGAGTTCAGAGGTAAGCCTGACCACTAAAATACTACAAATACACTGATGACTTCTCTTCTATGACAACAGGAAGGAGTTGGATGAGAACATAGAAACATTCAAGTGGAGCAAAGGTTTATATTATTGGCAAGAAATAAATGAAGAGTGAAGTTGTTCACTCTAATTTACATTGTCTTGACTGCTCAGAGATTATTGATAACAAAGTTGAACATGTATTCCAGTTTCTATGAAACATTTGTTCATATACCCATCACTCCATAGTCAGGATTTTGATTTTATAGTACACTTATCCAAGTTGTTAGTATTGAGAAGACTGAAGGTGAAACTGGCCCATACTCACACTTACAAGTAGGAGTCTGATTCTTGGCTAGATATACTCACAGCTACTTACCTGAAAATTACAGTTTTTGAATACAGATGAACCTTCTATTTTTTGTTTAAAAGCAGTATATGCAAGTAGTTTTGTGTCCACAGAAAGGTCTGGTCAGAGTCAAGATAATAAATAACATCATATATAATTTCCTTTTGTACTGGTGTTCTACAAGCCACTGGAGAACCTAGAATAGAGTTTACAAGCTCATTGAAAGATTCCCTATCCTAATTGTGACACAGATTTCTGGTCAGGGATCTGGACAAAATTTTTCGAACGTCGAGGTCTGCAGACAACTTTTGCATGAGGCCGTAAAAAAAATACGGACAATAATGGTCAAAATGGCCAAATTCCATGCCAAAGGTTTGTGGAAACTAGTGGGGATCCTATGTGCACCCAATCACCAGGCACGCAGGTGGTCTGCAGGTCTGCAGGTGGCCCGCAGGTTGATCTGCAGGTCGGTCTTTGTCCCCTGTATCGGTAATTCAAATTTCCACTTCAAGAAAAATTCACTTTCAGGTGCTAGCATCACCTGAGGCTTGAGTAGTAGCTTCAAGAAATATTTTATAGCCTGTATTACTGTACTATTTCGAAGTAATGTTCATTAATTTAGCGAGAAATTTCTCAAAATAAAATCTAAAACTAGGTAAAAATTTAAAACACGGCTCGATTTCTCTTTACTGCGACTGTGACTGAACAATACTGTGATTGTACACTATAATTATCATCAAGTATAGTACCGGTAGTATCGACCAGTAGGTGCACAGCCACTGGCCCGCAGGTTTGCACAGCCACTGATCTGCAGGTCTGCAGGGCGACCCGCAGAATTCATGCCACCGTTTGGTAGACTGGAGGTGAAGGAGCAAACAGAACTCAGACATAGGGGATGAAGAAGGTTTATAATATTATCAAAGACTGAAGATCGGTCGAGGTCTTGAGTAGGGTGTTTAAATTTCTTACATAGGACATCAATCAATGAATTACTTTGAATAAGTCGGGTACGAACCTGCATTGCCGTTGTGTATCAGATCCACTCTTAGCTTATAATCTAAGTGCAAGAGGACTGAAGTTGCAGTATGATTTCAAACGCTGGACTTGTCCGAGTGGGGCACGCAATCCCTTGCTCATCAAAATGGATAGGCACGGGACTAATCTTTATTACCATGACCTACGCGATTGAAAGTGATCATCTGTGAGGCAAGGTAACATTCACCAGGCCCATACATCCACCCGCGGTGTTGGTGTGTCTACGCGTCTTTCTCCTCTCCCTCCTTTCTATTGTCATTTTTAACCTATTGGAACTGCTTGTGGGCAATCAGTACCATCTTTTTTTTGCTGCCGTTCAAACGTTTCTAAGTACTTCTAACTTATAGCAGAGGGTGGTGTAGAAATTGTTGACTCGGAACAGTAAATCTACAGGTCATCGTAAGGGGCGCACAACATTTCCAAGATGTAAAAACAACATTTGAGACTCCAGAAATTAAACTATGAAACTGTAGTAATAATGATTAGTTCATAAGTAAATGCGTACAAGTTACCTACTTTACAGAAACCGCTACACAAAGGACTAATGGCTACACCCCCCGAAAAATCTTAGTTCAGAGTAGAGAAAGAATGTCTTCATTTTTTCTAATGCCCTTGAACACGTAAGCGCCTCAGGCTGAGATACAGCCACATTCCCGTGTACCTTGATTAATGATCAGTCCATCACTGACATTGGTCCGAAGCTATGGCTATACCAATCAACCGCCTTTATAGTCCCAACTTCTCCTGGAGCTTTGATCTTAGATTTAAAGATCGTTGTATTGACGGCGCGCGCTGTGTCCTTGACTACTTTTTGTCAAAGATTGGCGGTATCAATCACTATCAAATTTTCTTTCCTTTTTTGCTAGGTCTTATAGGGGAAGGTTTTTTGTTTGTTCCAAGTCTGTCCCTGGATCAGAAAATGTACTACGATAGTTTATGCAGGAGTAAGAATGGATGTTGAGCTTTCATTGATGGGTAGATTGCTGACGATGACTTGTGATCAGGTATGAAATGATGAGATTGAACTACTGGTGTTTAAAATTTTGTTGGGTAAATGCCGAAAGTTCGACAGTTCAAAGTACTAGGGGAATATGGAGGTATGGGAAAGGAAAATCGTTTTTTCCCGGCTTCAATCATGATCTATTTTATAATTAGCTAGTTGTTACAGTCGTTTGCAAAACACGTGAGATTTTTCCCGCGCACAAAGAATTGTATATTTTAGTCAGTTTGAGAATAATTTGGGCGTAGCTCAATGGATTCAGCAGATATTTACATGAAACTATATATCAACTGGCTCAGAAAAACCCCCCGCAAAACCCTGTCTAGTCAGATTTGTGATTGGGAAGGTGCATGTGTGTCAAAACTTGTAATCCTCATCTGACATGCATTTCAGGCCCTACATCTACAATATCCTTCCAGTCATAAATCTAATTACATAGGGTTCTGCGGGGGGTTTTTCTGAGCCAGTTGATACTTAGTTTCATGTAAATATCTACTGAATCCATTGAGCTACGCCCAAATTATTCTCAAACCGACTAAAATATACAATTCTTTGCGCGTGGGAAAAATCTCACGTGTTTTGCAAACGACTGTAGATTATCGGTTGTCATTTGTGACTTGGAATCTTTCCAATGACTCGGAATCAAAGATCAGAGGTCTGTCACATTAATTATTACTTCTATGTACTACATTCTGGATTTGTTTGTAAGATGTGAGCCAAATAGTTGTACTCTGGTTACCACAGCCTTGGCTTCATGTTCATTAATAGCCTGAGGCTGAGTATAAGTATGGAACTTCAGATAGGTTGATATAACTCAGAGCTCACGATGATGTGTACATAGTTAATATCTGGGGAATAAGATGTAGAAAATCATTAAAAGGACTAAGGAGGAAGGCTGTGTGAGTTCGGACTCGAATTTTTGATGATTCTTTTTTGGGTAAGTATGAGTATGAATTGGGTTAGAGTAAGATGGCGTGTTAGGTCCATATGAATAAGAGACGTGGCTAGCCTGTGCTATGGACATGATGGAGTACAAAATTAGACTCTGATGCTCGTTCTGCCACGAACGAACTTTATAATTCATATACATGTCCGAGGAGTAGACCATGAGTATTACTATCATAGTATTATCGACCCCGCTGCTAATCAAGGAATGCGGTATGGGCATAGACTCATAATAGCCATGAGACACTGGATTGCGATCTGCCTTACTCATAAAAGGTCTATTTTAAGGTTGTATACGCATGTTAAATCATCAGTTTGTAATGGATGTCGATGAGCCCTCATTCCCGTTTAGGCTGGGGTTGCCTAGATCTATCAATAGCCAATAATTAATATGACTGGGGGGGTATGGCCACAAGCAGCAAGGGCCGAACCTTTTTCAACAACTAGACAGATAATTTTTAATTTTTGATGGGTGATAACTATGAAAGAACTGAGCAATAATTAAACAATATGTATACGGAGAACCAAGATATTCTAAACCGAGGGAGACTCAATTTTTCCACATCAAGAGCAGTGTTTGGTAGAACTGCTCTTTTTGTGTAGATAAACATTGTGCTGAGTGAGGGGATCTTCCTTGTTATTTGGTATTTGATGCTCTTGGATTGCACATAAAGCAGTCTGAGATAAAATTTGTACTGGAACTTGGATAGCAAACCCAGGTTGAACTTCCATCTGAAGGGATAAGCATTGCCATACTTATTTGTGGGGGAAAAGAGCTAGCCATGTTATACCAGAGTGGTCTAAGATGCATGGAGACCCTTTAGATAAGTATTTAGTTTGGAGTTGAAAGTAAAGGATATAATGTGTTGAGGATGACAAGCTTGCAACGGGACAATCTGTGTTCAAACTTCAAAGCATACTAAGTACTGTATAGTTAAGACCGTAAGCTCAGTAACAGGTAACAGTTGTCAACATCTGAATTGAGTTTCATGTACCAGACTGACAATATATACTTGAAACTCATCATGTGTATACTACAATACTTACTTCGCACAAGAGAGAAATTAACTCTACGCGAAGTTACGTTACACTACAGGCAAGAACGACTGTTCCGACTGGGAACATTGTAAGGAACACTGATCCAATTCAGTTACTGAATTGGATCAATGTTCCTGCCAGTGTTCTCACAATGTTCCCGATCTTGAGACAAGTCCGGTTAATAGATTCCTCCTCCTCCTCCTCCTCCCAATCGGGAACAGCCGTTCTTGCCCACAGTGTTACTTAGTAACACCGGAATAGACCATATCTGCAATGCGGATTTTTGGCCGTTGTTTTTCATTGAGGAAAGATATAGATTTATCTAGGCCCCACCCAAAAATCTTTAAGTGGGCTGGATGGTTGACCAAACACCATGGTAATTTTTCATTAGCCCATTGCCGTTTATCTGTAGCTCCATTATTCTTTGACATTTTGGAGCTTAGAAAATCCGCGTTGCAGATATGGTCCAATGAGAGATATTAATATTGATGGGTTTTAGACTTGCTCCGATTATTAAACCCTGTGGTGTAGATTGTAGAAGTGCGAGCCGTATGTTGACTACGTGCGAAAAGTCTCGGGACTAGGTAGGGGTTGGGTCGTGGGAATAATCTGGCAAGCCAAACCTAACCTAGGTTAGGCAGGTTCGGCAATCAATAGAGGTCTTGCGCGGAGCGAACCAATGCCACGTGCAGCTTATTAAGTGTGCGCGCGTCGGTTGGCAGTGGTTGGTTGTGCTAGCCAACCACTCTCCGTTTTATATGAAGAGCAGCAGGAAAAAAACAAGGGCTCGTGTATAACGAGGACACCTCAAATATCCCGGCTTAGTGTTGCACACGACTCCGCTCGGCTCCGACTAGTCGACGAGTCGAGTCTATTTTTTAGCGAGTCGAGTCTAGCCATTGACTCTAGACTCGGCTGACTTTAACGTTTTCTTCCTGACCTGAGTCACGGGACTGATTCCACGCTCCTCGGTGCCTCCTGGAACTGCTACCAGTCTCTTCGTGTATCTATTCATCATCTACATTTTCTAGTAGCTCTAAAAGAACATTTCTGAACAATATAAGCTGTTTGAGAGTGATAGACTTCACAGAGTCACAAAAAAAGGGGTATCTGTGTATGGTTGGCTAGCGCAACCAACCACTGGCACTGCCAACCGACGCGCGCACACTTAATAAGCCGCACGTGGCATTGGTTGGCTCTGCGCAAGACCTCTAATATTGCATGCAAGTAGTGGTTAAGTATGACTATATGATGACACTCAGATCCCAGACCCTCAGACTATTTGGAGAAACCAAAAGTCTCGCCATGACTCCGAGTTACAGCAGCGAGTAAGTACAGTACTTACTTAAGAAAAGTGAATAAAGATTTCTTCTATTTATTATTTTTTAAAGTGAACTTTACAATAAACTAATTGTTCGGTGAGCGTTCTCGTAAAATCCTATGTCTCTATCTTATCGCTCCGTGCGCAGGACCCCAGGGCTGTCCATATTTGCCTCCGTGGCTCGATCCTCGCGATCATGGTCTCCGTGACCCCTCTGGTCTTCGTGACCCCTATTCTCCATTTCTTATTTTTGTACTATTACTATTATGGTATTTGTTCCGCCTTCCATATATTCACCGCCAGAGGACTCGGGATCCTTCACTCATATCCATCACCTCGAGTCCTCTGGTATGTAAAGTTTCTTTGCCTCTATTCTTCTATTACTCATTTCCATCACTTCGATGTACTATAGTGTATTGATCTATTCTGTTGCGCTTGCGCTATATTCTTTATACATCACTACGTTCATCTCTCGGACTATGTCTGAGACACCCGTACCATCTAATATACCTTCGTCTTCAACTCTCTCTGGTCCAACTAACTCCCCTCCGTCTCAACCGGCTTCTTATGTCTCCAACACGACCGAGTCTCTTGGAGCGTCTGACGGACCATCCGGAACCAACGTCACCGAGTCTCCTGACATGCCTAGTAGACCATCCGGAGGAGTTGACCAGAGTGTTACCGACAAGTGCTTGGGCATCATCAAGGAGTTCGAGAATGGTACTAAAAGCAAGATGTGGGCATGGTTCGGGATCCAGAATGCCATCGTTGGAGCGTTGGGAGGAGAAGGAAACAAGGAAAGAAGGAACACTGCCCTCGGTTTCTACTATCAACTCCTCGAAGACACTGATGCCAAACTCAAGTCAGTTGTCGCAACCGAGCCTAAATCACTCAGGCCCGAGCGCAATTCCGATAAACGAAGCTCTAATAAGCAAAAGGGACGAGCGAGCTCAGTTAGCACGGAGAATGGATCATCTAGGGAGGGATCTCAAAATGACGAAGATGAAGATATTGCGGAGGATGAAGACTCCCTTGTCCGAGAGAAAGTCAACAAACGGCACCTCGCCTGGCTCGTACCGGAAGGAACTATCATTTTTCCATCCAAATCTATCGTTGAGAAGAACCGGCTCACCTTCACAAACTGGCGTAGAGATCCATCCCTCGTCAAGTCCTCTGCTCTCGCTCAGCCCAACTGCCCAGAGTTCCCCGATTCCGAGTGGACTAATCACTTCAAAGGAAAACCCGTCGATTTCGACGTTCTCATCACTAGTACCGTCACTCTCGACTATGACACGAAGCAATCCATCAAACTCGGGGATGGAGAGCTTAAGTTTGGAGTCAAAGCACCAACTAAAAGGGTCAAAACGCACGGAGATTGGGTTATTGCCTGGGACATGTATGGGGAGGTTCTCGAATATACCATGCCGTGGAGACGGAGCGAAAGACAAGAGTATGGAAAATACATCACCGGACTTTTCAAGGCTTTCTCTAACACCCTCTCATCCCACACTAACGTTATCAACTTCGACAAAGCCGTCCGTCACCGTGTCTCCATGCGTAAAGACCTCCTATTGTCCGACGTCGCTTCCTTCCAAGACTTGTATATCACTTGGGTCGCCAACGCTTCCAGTTCTTCGGGAACAGTTAACCCCTCCGGACCGAGTACTAACTCTCGCCAACGACGCCGTTTTGACGCCTCAGACGTCTGTCGTCGGTGGAATATCAGCAAATGTCCATTTAGTCCCCGAAATTGCAGATACTTACACATCTGCAGCTGGTGCCGAAGTGGAGAACACGCTGGAAAGGACTGCCCAAGCCGTACATCTGGTTCTGGGCAGTGAAGGTTTTGAGGTTAGTCTTAGGGGGGATAGGTTGAGGAGTTTGGCGAAGCGTCCTGCATATGTGAGGGATTTGATGTGGTCGAGTGAAGAGATTGAGGGAGAAAAAGGAAAGAAGTTGACATTGGCTGAAATGACCGAATCTATGGAACCGCTCCCATCAGTGCCGGACTATGAAGTAATCAATTCATCAGCCCTCAATACTATCCGTTCCAATCCACACCTTTTTGGTATTGTCACTCCCCTTCGTGTTGATGCTTTCGAACACCTATCTGAGTCCCATCCCAATTGCATTTGGAGGGACTCTGTCTTACGAATTCTACGACACGCTGCCTGGCCCTGGGCCAATACCAATGTCCCAGACATGCCGCTCACTTTGGACCGTTCCTATCCTCTCCGAGATGAGGCTCACATCAAATTCTCCTGCAAACAGGCAGATGTCGAGGTATCAAAAAAGCGTTTCTCTCAGCGGTTCTCTAAACTACTGCCTGGAATGCAGAGCGTTCCCGTGGTTGTTGTCCCAAAACCTAACACTGACAAGTTGCGAATGACAGTTCATCACAGCGCTCCTCCTTTCCCTATCAACTCTTTTATCCCTCAAGAGAAAGTGCGAGTCCCGCTCGATAATCTTCATGACCTTGGTGCAGCTCTTATTCGTTTTCGTAAGAAATTTGGGAGAGAGATCAAACTAGTTGTATGGAAGTCGGATGTATCAGAGGCGTATCAGCGAGTACCAATGGACCCGAGGTGGCAGATGAAGCAAGTGGTGAAGATAGGCGATGGTTTTCATGTGGACAGGTGCAACAATTTTGGAGACCGTGGTGCGGGTGGACTTTGGGGCAATGTTATGGGTTTGGCTGCATGGATTGCTCGAGTTGTTAAGTTATTGGAGGACATTTTCACGTATGTTGATGATAATTTCGGTTTTGAAGAGGCGGATAACATGCTGTGGTACGAGGTTTATCAGAAAGAGTTGCCGGAGAAACAAGTTAGGCTCTTACAACTTTGGGACGAGTTGGGAATCCCACACGATGCACCCAAACAGGTCTTCGGTCCGATTCTTCTCATCATTGGCTTCATGGTGGATCCGAACGCGATGACCATCTCTATGTCGGATTCTTCAAAGTCTGATCTCATAACTGCCGTTTCTACTTTTGCTGTTGTTCGTGAACGACGTCCCTTACGGGAGTACCAACAGATTGCGGGTTGGTGCAACTGGGCATTTAATGTCTACTCACTACTTCGCCCTGGTCTTTCCCAGCTCTATCATAAGATATCTGGGAAGTCGGATCCAAATGCGGGTATCTGGGTTAGCAAAGCGATGTGTAAAGAACTTTGGTGGATGATAAATCATATGAAGGCTAGCGAGGGGGTGAGGATGTTATATTCGGAGGATTGGTCTAGAGAAGATGCGGACGTGTTTTTGTACTGTGATGCTTGTCTGAGTGGTTTGGGGTTCTGGGTCATGTTCGGTGATTCTTTTTTGGGTTTCCAGCATCGTGTGGATGATGCGTCGTTGGGGATTTTTTATTTCGAAGCCTTATCGGTCTTGTCTGCGTTGGTGTTTGCCGTCGAGTCTTCAAATCCACCTCCCTCTCGAATTGTGATTTATACAGATAACACAAATACGGTCGATATGTTTCACAAATTGAAAGCTACTCCCAAGTACAACCCTATTCTCCTCACGGCCGTCAACCATTTGATTCGTTCCCGAGCTCAACTCCGTGTCGTTCATATTCCTGGGGAAGAAAACACTATTGCGGACGCTTTATCTCGTTTTCAAAATGACATGGTGTATAGCCTTGTTCCATCTTTATTCATATCTCTATTTATACCCCCACAGTTGACGCTGGGGGCAGATCTATCATGATGGTTTCTTCGGGTGGGTCTAGGAGCCGCAAAAAGCGCGAAACCTGGACCCACGAGCGCCTTCTACACGAGAGAGCGCTTGCCCTTAATGCTGCTATTGACCCCGCTTCAAAATCAAGCTACTCTTCCGCTACCGAGTCTTACTACCAATTTTGCCAGAACCATAATTTCGACATCGACCCAACACCCGACACTCTCAGTTTATATACAGCTTATATGTGTCATTTCATTAAACCCCCTTCCGTATCCACATATCTCTCCGGCATTTGTCATGACCTTGAACCTTTCTACCCCCATGTCCGCGAAATCCGTGTTCATTCTCTTGTCCGCAAAACGCTTCGAGGGTGCAAAAAGCGTCACCAATACACAGCAAAGCGAAAACGTGCATTGGAAAGGGAGGAGTTATCCGACGTGCATCGACAAATGGGGGAGAACTTGTCTTATGACGACCTCCTCTTTCTAGCTATCTTTTTTGTAGGCTTCCTCGCTGTCATGCGCCTTGGTGAACTTGTATACCTGGACACGAAGAGTCATCAAGAGTTCAGGAAAGTGACTCTAAGATCTTCTTTTGTCTTGAGAGATGATCATTTTTCCTTCACTTTGCCGACGCATAAAGCAGATAAGAGTTTTGATGGGAACGTTGTTCGGGTAGATTTACGGGACGACACAGCTGAAGCGTTTCACATTCTCAAACGATATGCTCATTCTCGCGACAGCATGTTTCCAGTTCATCCCAACTTATGGGCTCGAGAAGGTGGTTCTATACCTACTCGCCATTGGTTCATTCGGCGGCTTCGTCAATTCTTTCCTGAGGATGTAGCTGGTCACTCTCTTCGGTCGGGTGGGGCTACATACTACACTACGCTTGGTTACACAATGGAACAGATTCAAGCGATTGGCCGTTGGTCCTCCGATGCATTCAAAATCTATATTCGTAAACATGCTTCGGTTCTAGCTGCCCTCCTCATTCATAAGCGAACAACTTCTTAATAACTTCACCCCACACACTCGACTCTCACATCTAAATATCTCATTCCATAGGCTCCTTAGCCTTTCTGAGTCGATCCCAATCATCTATTCAGGAGGTGTCGCTGAGTTCAGGGCGCCTCCGTGACCACCTATATACTCCCTCGCAGTGTTGCTGAGCACAGAACACCGCATGTATTCATTCCC
>ML180198.1:13177-23835 GCA_004369135.1 Dendrothele bispora CBS 962.96 | reverse complement strand
TAAGAGGACTCGTCTTTACTTAACTGGCTATTTTCCATTTTGTATATCTTTGATCTTATCTCATCGCATTTTTGTCAGCGTCGGAAGGGCAAAGCCCAGAGGACAAAGGACAGGTCAGTGGGAAAGGGTCACAGTCAGGTCGGAAATCGGGATGAGGAGGTGTCCTTCGTTTATTCTTTGTCCTTCGGGCCTTGCTCTGTTAACACTCATCACCGATTACCTTGTACGGTCTCATACTTACCCGGGACCGGATGAAGCGATAACCTGAAGCTCATTGTGCTTCGTGCGTTATGTTGGGACCAGAGATATCTCCGTCGACCTGAAACTCAGGACGACGACGACAGGTACTATGTAACTGAATGTACGAAGTGATTCAGAATTCTCATGCATACATATTTTGAAGTCCGAGTGGCGGCGGTGGGATCAGGTGGATTCCATCCGGATCCCGTCGTGCTACAGCGTGCTACATCTTAGAGTTATAATAAACAACTCCGACACGACCCTGCCTAAGAACATGTTTCTGCATCGTGTTATACGGATGCAGCGGGTAACAAGGGATTCCAGGGCCAGGCAGATCATGTCAAGTTGTAACCCAGTGAACCCAATGAGAATGACGGCAAAGCGGTTTCGTACGGCATTTTGAGATTTGAAGTTTGAAAGAGCATTTCTAGTAAGTATTTCACAGTCTATGACTGAGGTCGGCTTTTTTCTTCGCCTAGCTGTATCTTGTAAGCACTCGTTTTAGAAGAAGTTGTAGACAAGGACACACAACACAGAAGAAATCAAAACTTGAGCTATACTGCTACAGGCCTCTCTTTCGATCCGCTAGGTATACCGGTACCGAAGATCTAAGCTCCAGCGGGAACAATTTGATGCTGATAATAAATGAATACGCATACATACCCTAATGTTCTTTTCAGTAAAGGCTCCTGATGTTGATCCGCTTTTTTTTACATAAAAAAAGATAGAGGTTGCCTGTGCAGGCAGAATTCAGGGCAAAAGCCAAATAAAAGCTTACCGGCACCATTCATCGATCAAAAAAACACCGAGATCATAAGACAAAAATCGGCATTCAGGTGGTTACACCTCTAATTCCAACACTTTCAACTAGGATCCCGTTCTTCACCGATATCGACTTCATCAAATTTACCGTTAAGATCCTCACCGGTACAGTACTCTTAGATCCATAGTAGGACAGGAACGACACCAGGATGCCTCCGGATCCAAGATCCCCAAAAGCCGTTGCCGTTGAGTAGAACTTGAGAGACCTTATAACAATACAACAATCTAGAGTTCGTTCAAGGATTGGAACCCTTTCATGCCTCAGGATACTGGTGTCTAGAAATCTAGAAGTAGTAAATAGGGCAGTTGTAGCTTGGAATTTATAAGTAATGAGAAAGGTTTGTCGCGCGTGTGGTGTGCCACGTAAATGCATTCCTACCGGGCTTGAGGAAGGCCAAAGGTTCCTTCCACCCTCTCACGGGTCTGTGGATCACGACTATGTCGGGAGTCTTGTCTGGTACAGTAGCCATTGCTTAGTTTCCTCTCAAAATGTTTACCTGGTTATTTGGTAAGGGTAACAGTAATGACACCGTTTTGAAGGCCTGAGGCAGCTTCTTTTACCTTTTACTGTCACTGTCAGAGGAATGGCCACATGTAAGGACTTTGTAGCGACTATACTGTGCTGTGAGGCCTATTTCAGGATGTTTCGAAGGCTCTAGCAAGCTCTGAGCCCCATATCTTCGATCAGCTCAGTAACTAAATCATTACTGAATCAATTCGTGACTCCCTCTAGCTGTACAATTTCTACATAAGTTGACGTCTTTATCTGACCAATGAGGGAGAAAAAAAAACATAGTAAGTCGATCTCATCATCCCTAGTTAACTGATTCTTCACGCCTTCCACCTCCATCTCCCCTTATCCCTCGCATCCAACCACCTCACATAAACCACACAAACCGCCGCAGCCATCAACAACACTCCATCATAAACTACGACGTCATTATACTTCTTTCTCAAAAACTCTACTCCTCTCCCCATTCCCATTCCCATCCCCGCACCTCCGTCTCCGCCTCCCCTCTTATGCGTCCCCAAAATAACCCCAGCGACCGGTGCCCCAAAAATCGATCCCAACCCTCGAATGAAATACATCACCGAATTGACGCTCTTGTAATTCTCCACTCCATATACTTCCATGATCGTAGTGGGTAAGAGAGCGTTGTAACCACCAGCGTAGATTCCATACATCACTACGAAAGCTATGAACCTGTTTAGGTCTCCTCCTCCTCCTCCACTGCTACTACTGCTAGTGGGAGAGTACCACAGAGCGAAAACCGAAAGAGAAGAAAGGAAAGTCCCCGCTACGAGAGTGTTTTGTCGTCCAATGTGGTCTGCAAGGATTCCCATTAGGATTCGAGAGACGCTGTTCACGCCAGAGTTGATAGAGACGAAGAGGGAAGAGGTGGATTGAGGGAGGAGGAGAACGGAGACGGCGTAAGAGGACATGTAGTATAGAGGGACGACGTTACCGCCTGCTTGGAGGAAGGCGGCGAAAGACTTGAACAGAAGAGGGATAGAGAGAGAGAGAGGGACGGGGAAGTGGTAAGTGCATATACGCGGATGTATGCGCAAGTTGAAGTAGATGGATATACATACCTGATACCAAAAAGTCCCTCTCCTCATCAAACTCTTATTCGGCATCGAACTCCCACCACCATTATTGGCACTCTCCCCACTGCTCTGCCTCTGTCCTCTCACCACCATCGCTACACCAACCCCAACCACGAAATTCCATACCCCAAGAATCCTCAACGCCCACCCAATTCCGTATCGATCCAACAAGTTTTGTAAGACTAGAGCCATGACTAGACCGCCTACACCTGATCCGGCTAGGATGAGGCCCATAGCGAAACCGCGGTGACGGTCGAAATAGGTTGGGGCTAGGGTCATGAGAGGGTAGTAGTACATGGAGGAACCGAGGCCGTAGAGGAGGGCTTGGGTTAGGTAGAGGTGCCAGAGCTGAGAGAGGGAGGGAGAGGGAGAGAGGATTTGGGTTTCGTTGGGAGGGAAGGAGAGAAGGAGGAGAAAGAGGAAGAAAAAGATAGTTAGTCAGTCAGTCCGAGTTTTGTCAAAAGGTGAAGTGAAGCATATATGCGCGCGAGATTTAAGGAGAATGATCAAAGAGGGACACCGATTCCTCGTGCCTATTAGATATCAAGTAAGTAGCCACTCACCTTGGTAGCAAAACTCGCGAACACCAGACCCATGCTCATGATCAACGCCCCGACTAGAGTTATCAATTTGACGTTGTCGATTGTGAGGTTACGATTTGATTGCGTGCGTCTTGCAAGGCTGCCGGAAGCGGTCCTCTCCCTCCTCCTCCTCCAGTTCCAACTCCAACTCCAATTCAAGTTCTTCGTCTTGTCTAGAAGAGGACTGACGAATATACATCCACTCCAAGTCAGTCCTGTTCCGATAGATCCTACGAGCGAGACTAAGGCGTCTTGGCCTTGAGCATCGGAGATGTTGCTTCTAGATGAGGTGTAGAATTCCTGTACATTTACCAAGTTCAAAGACAAGAAAAAGTTTCTTCAGCGCGAGTTTAATTAATTTTACGACGAGTTACACACCTGAAAAATACCATACACCTGGTTTATCCCAATGATATGAAAAATCATCAACGAACCGGCCAAGACGAGTTTGATTTGGTATGACCGAGTCACTGCTTCAGGAGGAGCCGGAACTGGAGATGAAGACGACGAACGATGGCCGGTACCACTTTCTCGTTCAGAGTTTTGTAACACGCCCGCATCAGATCTATTTGCTTGTAGTCCATCGCCAGCGTCACTGTTCGATGTCGTACTAGTGCGTGTTCGAGTAGTCATCACCCCAAGCTGGCTAGCCTGCAGTTCGAACTCTTCGTGAGTAGCTGGTCGCTGGACGGCGTCCATTGCTTCCCAAGAAAAACCAAAACGATTTCTGAAAAACGAAGTGTAAGGAGTCACTCAGTCGGGAAAAATTCGCCGGTCCTTTCGACTGGAGTCAATAATAGGAGTCTCCAGTTTCCTGAAAAGTTTTAACGCGCTGCGTTAGCCCCAGGTTTATATAGCACATGAACGGGACGAACCGGGATAGTCGTGGGTGGTATGACCCGTTAGACCCGATGCTAGTCAATTCAACTTCAAGCACGCTAAGTACTGATACTTACTCATTATTCGCGCTCCCGTACGCTGTGAGATGTAAGAAAGAGAATCTCTCACTGAAAAGCTGGGTATTTGAGTAGTGACATAGAACACGGGAGGGCTCAACGCTTCGAGGAGGTTGGAGGTGGTGTCACGGCGGGGGCTGGTATGCAGTTTCATGGGGAAACACGACATCGTAACATGTTGTCATTTTTCATTCCATTTTTCAGGCTGTTCGAAAAATGCAATGAAAAATGCGTTCCATTCATTGGACAATAAGTTGATTTTTCATGGCATTTTTTGACCGAGCTGAAGAACTCAAAGGAAACGGATAACATTTTGCAACAAGTTTTTCTCGAAGAAAGCGCATACCAGCCCCTGCCGTGTGTTATTAGTTAATCGTGACTCGTAACACGTTAGGCGTGACACTTTTGATCCGGTCCGAACCCGCCGGGACCGTCTTCAAACTCACCATCCTGCAACTCGTCGTACGGTACATGACTGCCCTCTTCTTAGTGGGTTTTTCTTCGTCCTTTTGTTGGTTGACAAGCTGTATCCAGGTTTGCTTACTTGCCGTCGTGCATTCATGGCTGGTACGAGACATCCTATGACCGAGTCAAACCAAGTATCTGGTCTCGCTGCTAGTGCCAACATCTAGACTGTCAAAGGGGTAAACGATATCTTCGGCACCTCGTTTACTGCGAAGGTGGGTTTGAGATATCTGAGACCAAATACTTTGTCTGTAACAATACCCGCAGTGTCTTGTTGAATTGAGCAGACTTAATAAACGTATACTGATAACGTCAAGGACTTCTCCAGGTCTATGACCCACTTAATGCGAATACCATCCAGTAACGCACTAGCAGAAATCACTTAAAGCTTGTCGTAAGTCCTACTATTCTACCAAGATATTGAATTTTCTTTTTGTGATAGCTTGTTATGGAATCCTGAGATATCAAGGACTCCAGAGAAAGCTGTGCTATCTGCTCATAGTTCGCCTTCAGACCTCAATCGTTGGAACCCGATATTTGGAGTATCTAGCTAGGACCAGATGGCAGTAGGGAGAGAATTACATGGGGAGGATCGGACTGTGTGCGTGATGGTATACCAGGTTCGTTGACGTTAACGTTCTTTCGCTCTTTTTCCTATCCTCATTGAACTCTTCTGAGGAGATTTATTTCTATGTTGCGCGCTATACTTAATAAACGTCAACATGGGGATATTTTCCCGCCCGCGATTACTCAAAGGACCCACTGTAGTTGTAAGTTCCGTACCTATCTTTTGAACCCAGTCCTTCGTCTGCTGGTTGGTGTGTGATAATACTACTTTCAAGTAACTAATAATCCATTCAAATATCTTCAATAACCCGTTCCATTTCCTCTAACCACATCCTCCACATCCGTGTCCGCATACAAAACCCCAGGCTGAAACTCTCCCTCCAAATCAGGTAGCGGCGTCTGCATCCACACTTCCTGAATCCTCTTCGCCGACTCCAAAAACTTTTCCTCAACCTCGTCCTTACTCATATTCAACCCTTCTTTCAACACCAACTGTCTATCCTTCTTTCTCCACTCCCCATTCACCAACACATGTTCCACATCCCCAACATTCGAATGCAAAATCACCGCAGCGACAGGATCCGTCCAACCAAGCATATTAGGTGAACTCCCATCGAACACCACGATATCCGCTTTCGCTCCTACCTGAATCACTCCAACGTCCGGTCTCCTCAACGCCAACCCACCTGCTCTCGTCGCTAATAAAAAAGCTTGATTGACAGACATAGGACTGTTCTTCGGTATCTTCCATCTATTCACCGTCTGTCTAAACAACCCCAATCTCGTGCTTTGTAACCATAACCGAGCTTGAGTGACGATGTCTGCAGAGTAAGTGAAATGCGTGTCGACGCCTAAGGCGGCTTGGTCTTGAATGAAATGAGTTGTTGGGTGATCGTGACTGTAATGCATTTCGGATTCGGGGGTGGTGGAGATGTACTGGTTGGTTTGACGGAGGAGAGAAGCGTCTTCGGAAGAGATGAAGCTGGAATGGGAGAAGACGATGGGGAAAGAGGTGTTGAGAAAGTCGAGGTCGTGTAAGAGTTTAGGGCTGTTGGCGAAGAACCAAGGGCCGCCGAGGAAATGTGTAGTTAAAGCGGAGATGTTGGAGATTCTAAAAGCGAAAGAAAAAGGAAAAAACGAGTTAAGCAAGAGTTCTCTTTAGACTTCAGTGAAACTCGATAAGCTTACTTGGCCAAATCCATTATAGACTGAACTTCTTCCTTTGCAGCCGTACTAAACCCATCATACGCAATCCCCACCTCAACCGTGCTTTCCCCAAGTCTCTCATCCTTCTTCAACTCTTTAAAATCCTCAATCTGATCCCCAACCCCAAACCCATTCGAAATATCATGAAACGCATAACACCACCACATCCTCACCCCACCATCCATCGACGCGTTCAACGACGCGCTCGACGTCTCACGTGAAAACGTCGAATGCGCGTGATCGAGGACGGAAGTGACACCGGCGTTTAGAGCTTCGTAGATCCCTACCAATTGACCTAAATAGATATCTTCTGGGGTGAACACCGTGTTGGCTTGAGAAAACTCCCCATATCGAACGAAATATTCAGCTAGAGTGGTGTTGGAAGCGATCGTTTTGAAAGCGGTTTGCCAACCGTGTTTGTGGGTGTCGACGAACCCTGGTGAGACGATTTTGCCTTGGACGGAGATTCGTTCGGTGGAATCGGGGATGGAGATATCGTTTGAAGAATCGCTGGAGGAAGAGTCGAAGATGGCGGTTATTCTGTCGTTGGTGATGAGGATAGAGGTGTTTCGGAGGACGAGAGGCATCTGTGAGGCATCGTCGAAAGAGATGACTGTTCCACCTTCTAGGAGAATGTTCCTAGCCGATATAAAGGGGATCAGAAAGACATGTATGAGCACATTGACACAAAGAAGGTGAGATAGGAAGAGGCTCTTCATGTCGATTGGAATGAACAGGGTAATGAAATTATAGCTGCATATATACTATCTTGTTCGGAGGGGTCATATGATGATTTTTTGAGCATAAGCGATTCGTTTTGAATGCAATTCAAGGAAGCTTCGAGGTAGAGAAGCACTCAGACCGCCACAGACTTCTGGATTGAAAATCTGACTAAAAGCTCACAAATATCGATTACGCGCTTGGAGTCTGGCATTGAGATCGTGATTATGCTGGTTGGTAATGACTCTATCGATATCGACCATGAAGTCTTTTAAGGTTTGAGAAGCAGGTATGTTATGGCATATGAACTCTCACACTTTTACCCCTATTCTCTAGCCTTGCACTGCTGGCTTTGAGATCCAATTCTAGTGGAGAGTTGTTAGGTTTGTATGTGATGACTCGAAAGTTCTACTCATCCTACTCTCTCCCAAATCTATTGAACAATTTTTACCTACGTACTTTCTATTTATTTATTTATTGAATTTGGTACATGGATTCCTGAACCAATTCTTTGATATTCTCGAGTGACAAAACTTTCTTTGTCACTGTATGAAAATATGAGAGAATTTGGGGTGCTACATACATCTCATCTACTTTTTTATTGCAAACCTTCAGAAAGGGCCCCATGAATAGGGTGACCAAGCGAATTTTTACTCTGTTCATTGATAAGGCAAATCTATGCTCTGACAAACTAAGTTCCTACCTTTACAGACAGCATGTTCGTGAAGGCGCAAGTTGGTATGTATGTCAAGAGTATAAGTCAATGGAACTGTCCATCTATCTATGATTGTGTCTGATTCTCTCATGCAAGCGGCGTATGTAGTGATTTCCATCAATGATGCTCCTCACTTTCAATTCTTACGATGTCACCTCGAGAACCTCAAATAACTTCCGTTGTCCCCTGAGTGACATCTAGTGACCTAATACAATTGCAGTATGAGTATAACTTCAAGGACCAGGGCACTCAATCACCAGTCCTTGTATAACCTCTGGCCTGATTGACTTTTTCCCAGTGATATAGGGGTTTTTATGTAAGGCCTAGGAATCAAGTTTTAGCCTTTTTTTTTTTTGGTGATAGACTTATGAACAAATGCCCGACATTCAATTTTTAGCTCAAATCACATTTCCCTATTTACCATAGTACAGAGTCGAGGCAACATTTCACGTAGAAGTCAAAAGTATATCCACAATCCTGCCAGTAGTAATTGGCTAATTTGGATCACCACCACAATTCAGTACACACTGACAGCAGTTGCCACCACCACAAATTGGTGTACAGTCACAACTCGGTGAACAGAGGCAACATGCACGTTTGAGGCCAAAAAATACCTTTAATGGGTGATGTTCAGGATCGAGCGATAAGGTATGAAAAAACTCCTTACTCTGGTTATCGTGTTGTCCTCTTGAGTAAAATTCATGACGTTAGTGAAGTCAGATTGATTAAGGGAAATTCTAGACAAGAAAGTCAAGGATTTGTAAAAATCATTCAAAAGAACTTACTCATTGTCCTTGGGACTATTGAGAGGATAGGCTACTGAAGCAGCAGCGAAGAAGATCAAGAAAGACAAATGCATCATGAGGAGTATGGAAAATTGTTGGCAAGAACTGGGTTTTAAGGATCGGGTGGCGGGGGTGACTATCCATGGCTAAATGATTGTTCTAATCGAAGAGCGTTGTGGTTACCCATTTGATGCATACATTGCATAGCAATATCTAAATAAGTAAAATGACTCACCAAGGTACTGCAGCGCCGATACCATTTTTATAACTTATGTTTTGACTCGGATGTAAAGACTCGGATGTAAAGATTCGGATGTAAAGATTATACACAGCTCCACTCGGGTATCGATGCCCGGATAGTAATCACATTTTACATAGATTTTGAGACTAGAAATCTGTGTGAGCCGATGAATATCGTTATCTAAGGCCCCGTTCTGCAACGGGAGAAGAAACCCAAGATATAGGAGATGGAAATCAAATATATTTCTAGTAATTCGCACGGTGATTGTAGGAGTAGCGTAGGACAAGAAAATACATACACGACGAAATGAAGGGTCGGGACATGTCGGTGGCCCACCCAGTGAGCGTGTTATTGGAACCAGTAATCCATGCTCTTTCCTACTGGGGAGCTAGGTTTTGGAGAATTTCTGAGCAGTTTTTTACTCGAAGCGCCTTCCAAAAGTCACCTTGGGTAGCATTTTTCAAACATAGAGGGCAGGAGGGTGGTAGTAGACTAACATATAAATTTTAATAAAAGGCACTTGTGACAGTTTTTAAGAAACACCATCTGTCACTGAAAAAGTACTGTAAGCTACAAAAAATAAATCCATGCAGTTACCGAACGCGACCAGGATCAAAGATACTTGAAAATTTGATTTTGATTTTCATCACGATATTTTGAATATCTTCTCCCGTTGCAAGATGGGGCCTAAGTGGGTATTATTATAGTTACTGGTCCTCCTTGTGTCATTCTGGATTAAGAAGTTATTTTTTACAGCTATTTGCAGAACTTGGGATTTTTCCCGTTAATATAATCTTCCCTCCTTGATCTCCTGCCAGCCATAACTCCTCCACTTCTTTACACTTTGGGTTAAAGCAAAAATTGTCCAATGTAAGTTTGGTATGCAGATGATAGAGCTACACTTAAAATCAGCTCTAAACACAAAGAAATGAAGGAGTAAGAGCGAAGATTGGATTCTTATGGTTCTGATGCACAAGAAAAATCTTGTTCATGCCCTAGTCACAAGTTCTGCAAAATTTAAATAGCTGATGCTCAGAGGTACTAATCCATTGGAAATTCAAACTGTACTATTTAATAGGGGGAAGCTGCGCACCTTAAGGTTTTCAGCGATTGTCCATTGATATAATGTATTTTACGCTACAATTTCTACACCATACAATGAAAAGGCATGTAAGTTGACGTTTGATATAGTTTTGGTGATTTTAAGTGCTGTGGAACAATGTCGGTGAATATCTTTTGGGCGCGGGTGGGATTTTGGCCAAAACGGGGAACCTGCGCAAACCGTGGGAACACCTCTTCAGCCCGATGTGCTGGGCCTGTAGACAGCGTCGAGAGGCTTCTTTACGGTCGGAGACCCTCACACAGGTTTGTGCCATACACTAGAGCAAAGTATTCCATTGAAAGTGAAGAAAAATCTCGAATTTCCCATTCAAGGTACAGTATCTAGGTGGGATGCCAGCAGGGTCTGACCCGGTCTGTAGAGAACAACGTGATGGTACGGAAAGGACTGCTAGTGTTCTAAGGGTACAGAATGGATGTAGGCTGGATATTTGACTGCAAAAATTGGCCATAGAATGAGAATTGATGTGATTGGAATATGTCTGCATACCAACTACAGGTTGGTCGTGTCAAAAATGGCATCGTCAAACAGCTAACATGTCGAAAAAGACCAATTAGCTGGTCTAGCATGATGGCTAAAATGTGCTGTAACATACCTAGGCTCTCTGCATTCCCTTATTCCTTATGTATCTT
>ML180198.1:0-11459 GCA_004369135.1 Dendrothele bispora CBS 962.96 | reverse complement strand
GATGGTGTGGAGGTTACGGGAGCTTAAAGATCTTTTGATGATGGGGCCGCCCCTCAACTAAGAGGTTTAACAGGTGAGTGGGGTGCACATGCTCCCCGGGTGTAATTTTCCTCATCATCCTTTTCAAAAGGATCTATCATAGCCTGATTCTTAATAGCTCTAATAATAATCACGGAATTCCACGGATTGACAATCACTGAGCTCCACTGCTCTAACCAAGTATGGTATGCTTAATTGTCCCGAGTTTATCCAAGCCAAGATTTTATAAGATACGAGTCTCGCTTCTTTGAAATCTATCCTTTCCTCAAGAAATGGGAGGCGTTACAATCTCTGAGTCCTCTCTCTTTTCTGCTAAAGTTGCCCTTCTGGCACCTATTATTTCCCTCTCAGTAAGTTCCCTTACATCTTTTGAGCTCTACTGAACACCGAAATTCCTGATACAGCTGGGTCTGATAGTCTTTGGTGAATTTCCTAATATTCTGTGAGGTTGAGAAGATATTGATTGAACTTGTGACTTTCTAGGCTTCTACCTTTTTCTTTTTGGCTTGTCGACATGTTTCCTCTTGAAAAATCAGATCATCTTTCACAGGCGACTGCACCTTATTTGGACTACATGTCTTTTCTTGATCTCAACCTCAGGAGGACTCATTGAAGCATACGGTCAAATTAGGGGTGCTGTAATCATCTACAATGCACTAAAGACCCAGAACTTCGATCAATTCTCCGGCTACGAGACACATGACAAAATTCAAACATTGGTTGTGTGAGTCAATCTCATAGTTTGGAGAAAGCATATGAATAACATCCACATTGCTCAGGGGACTCACAAACACATGCTTTATTGTAGCAAAGTAAGTCTCTGAGCGAAGGAACATAACCTGTATATTACTCTATCTAATTGTCTGCCATTGTGTCAAGCTGTATTGCAGATTCCATTCTTGTGAGTATTATGTCCCTTGAAAATTCATTAATATCAAATTATCAGCAGATCTATCGATGCTACATTGTCTGGGGCTCCAAAAAATTGGTCGTTGCATTGCCTATCTTAGCTTCAATTGCAACAAATTGTACGTACTCACAATGATACTGGTTCTGAATCGATCTAATTTCGGGACCAATGTGCAGCCCTCGGTTTAGTAGCAGTCGGAATGAGAAGTCAAGGCGCTTCAAACACCACCGTCGAAGCAAACATCCACTTATTGCTAAGAGGAATCGATTATAATCTCAAATTCCTTTACATCAATGCAGCAGTCAACTTTGGTTTAACACTGATGATTGGTATGTCTGATCTCTTTTATGCAGTATTTATTCCAATTTACATTGGAAAAAAAGCTGGACGTATCTGGTGGGTCTGCAGGCAGACGCGAGCATCAATGGACTCCCAACGCGGTCATATCATTAGTAGAAAGTACAATGCAATTATTGCAACCTTGTATGTCTATGAACCAAACTTTATGAACCAAACTTCCTTGGGATTCTTTCGTTGATACTAATAATTTGGTGATTTTTTCTAGGCTCGAATGTGGCATTCTCTATCCCATTTCCTTGATTGTTCAAGCTGCCATCCAAGGAAACACCAGTGAACTGTCTATTCCAGTCACTCTTACACCAGCAGTAATTCAACTAGCGGTACGCATTCAAACACTCATCTAGTCGCGTCCTATTAAATCATTGAAGTAGGGTATTGCACCGACGCTAATTCTAGTGTGCACTTGTTTAGGAAGAAGTATTACAGAGGAGGTCGTCAAATCTCAGGAAATGACATCCACTATTCAATACAGCACACAAGGCGGACCAAAGAATCTATCGAGTCTATCCCATGTAAATTCTATCGGACAGCAGACCCAGATAGGTTCCGACTTGGAATTTCAGATTGAAAATAAGAAGCATCTTGGGCTTGAGGCTTGATACATTGAAAGCTGTAGGCTGTCGGTTAGTAATCTCTCTTTCATTATTTCTTGATTAACAATATTCTCGTTTTTGATCAGTGGGAAAGCCAGATCATATTGCCGCCTTTCTGGTCTATTCGTTTGTTCACCTCATTTTTTCTTTAGTATTTATCTATGCCTTCTTTCTTGCACTTCCCATAAAGTGTTTTTACCTACTATGTCTCCTACTTTATTGACCCATAGCTGTCATGTTTTTTCCTTCCTTGATCTCAAAAGTTTATTATGATGGGTATTTATCATTCCCAAAGATGAGAAAACACCACAAATGAAGGTCTCAAATGACCTATTTGCTCACAGTGGCTGGCTTACGACTTTACCTAATAGTTATTCTTGCCAGGACAAGTCATGAAGAAAAAAAGGTGGGCTGATGCGCGGCAATCAAGTCTCTCGAAGCTGGTATCTGTGGAATAAACATTGAGAAAGTTGCATGTAAAGATGATTCGAAGTCAGTGACGAAGAGGAAAATGTACCCCCCGCAAACGTCTTCAGTATAGGGTGTAAAGCTTTTGATAAACAATGACAAACATCACAGACAATTTGCGGGCAATCCCCACCACCACTAAAAGACTTTTTTTTTGTCCCCTTTTATGTAGTCCTAATTCCAAAGGTTTATCTGTCAAGCGTCCGTGATTCCTTAATGTAGAAATCTAAAATGGACTCAGTCACTGATGTACAATAAGTATTTCACAGTCTATGACAGTAAGTATGCCAACTGAGGTCGGCTTTTTGCTTGAAACCGACGTCTGTATCATGTAAATTGCGAGCTCAACTGAATCCAGAGATCTACAGTGTTCTGATATATTGAGTATCTATGACATCATCGTTCTTTTACTAAGTAGAGTGAGTATCATGATACAGCCGCCTCTATGTAGTATGTATGTTGCGCGTTTGTAACCACATTTCGTCCTTTGGGCCCTTGCTCATTGTAACACGCAACGTCGAGAGTGTAAAAGTCAACAAAACTTTTGTTTCAGAAGAAGTTGTAGACAAGGATTCTGATTGATCACACAACACAGAAGAAAATAAAACTTGAGCTATATTGCTATAGGTCTCTCTTTCGATCCACTACGTATACCGAAGATCTACATAATAGAAAGCAAGCTCCAGCGGGAACAATACGCATTCCCCAATGTTTTCAGTAAAGGCTCCTGACGTTGATCCGTTTTCCTTGAAAAAAAAAGAGAGGTTGCTTGTGTAGGCAAAATTCAGCGCAAAAGCCAAATAAAAGCTTACCGCTACCAAGTCATCGACTAAAAAACACCGTGATCATAAGACGAAAATCGGAATCACAATTTCTAAGTACATACTTGACATCTTCATCTGACAACAAGGAAAAAAGCATAACAAGTCGGCTTCACCATCCTTAGTTGATTCTTCACGCCTTCCACCTCCACCTCCCCTTATCCCTCGCATCCAACCACCTCACATAAACCACACAAACCGCCGCAGCCATCAACAACACCCCATCATAAACCACGACGTCATTATACTTCTTTCTCAAAAACTCTACTCCTCTTCCCATTCCCATTCCCAGTCCCGCACCTCCGTCTCCACCTGCACCTGCACCTCCTCCTCTCTTATGCGACCCCAAAATAACCCCAGCGACCGGTGCCCCGAAAATCGATCCCAACCCTCGAATAAAATACATCACCGAGTTGACGCTCTTGTAATTCTCCACTCCGTACACTTCCATAATCGTAGTAGGTAAGAGAGCGTTGTAACCACCAGCGTAGATTCCGTACATCACTACGAAAGCTATGAACCTGTTTACGTCTGATCCTCCTCCTCCACTGCTACTACTGCTGGTGGTGGGAGAGTACCACAGCGCAAAAACCGAAAGAGAAGAAAGGAACGTCCCCGCTACAAGGGTATTTTGACGTCCAATGTGGTCTGCGAGAATCCCCATTAGGATTCGAGAGACGCTGTTCACGCCAGAGTTGATAGAGACGAAGAGGGAAGAGGTGGATTGAGGGAGGAGGAGAACGGAGACGGCGTAAGAGGACATGTAGTATAAAGGGACGACGTTACCGCCTGCTTGGAGGAAGGCGGCGAAGGACTGTTTTTTTGGGAAAGAGAGTCAGTGTTGGGGTTGAGAGAAGAGACAGAAGAGGGATAAGTGCATATATGCGGATATATGCATACATACCTGATACCAAAAAGTCCCTCTCCTCATCAAACTCTTATTCGGCATCGAACTTCCACCACCACCATTCCCACTACCATTGACACTCTCCCCGCTGCTCTGCCTCTGTCCTCTCACCACTGCTGCAACACCAACCCCAACCACGAAATTCCATACCCCAAGAATCCTCAACGCCCACCCAATTCCGTATCGATCTAACAAGTTTTGTAAGACTAGAGCCATGACTAGACCGCCTACACCTGATCCGGCGAGGATGAGGCCCATAGCGAAACCGCGATGACGGTCGAAGTAGGTTGGGGCTAGGGTCATGAGAGGGTAGTAGTACATGGAAGAACCGAGGCCGTAGAGGAGGGCTTGGGTTAGGTAGAGGTGCCAGAGCTGAGAGAGAGAGAAAGGGTTTGGGTTTCGTTGGGAGGAAAGGAGAGAAGAAAAAGATAGTTAGTCCGAGTTTGTCAATAGGTGAAGTGAAGCATATATGCGCACGAGATTTAAGGAGAATGATTATGGAGAGATACTGATTCCTCATGTCTATTAAATATCAAGTAAGTAGCCACTCACTTTGGTAGCAAAACTCGCAAACACCAAACCCATGCTCATGATCAATGCCCCGACTAGAGTTATCAATTTGACGTTGTCAATTGTGATGTTCCGACTGGACTGCGTGCGTCTTGCACTGCCGGAAGCGGTCCTCTCCGTCCTCCTCCTCCTCCTCCAGTCCCAACTCCAACTCCAATTCAAGTTCTTCGTCTTGTCTAGAAGAGGACTAACGAATATACATCCACTCCAAGTCAGTCCTGTTCCGATAGATCCTACGAGTGAGACTAAGGCGTCTTGGCCTTGGGCATCGGAGATGTTGGTTCTAGATGAGGTGTAAAATTCCTGTACGTTAACCAAGTTCAGACATAACAAAAAAGTTTCCTCAACACGAGTTTAAATAATTTTACGACGAGTTACACACCTGAAAAATACCATACACCTGGTTTATCCCAATGATATGAAAAATCATCAACGAGCCGGCCAAGACGAGTTTGATTTGATACGACCGAGTCGCTGCTTCAGGAGGAACCGGAACTGGAGATGAAGACGGCGAGGGACGACCACTTTCTCGTTCAGAGTTTTGTAACACGTCCGCATCAGATCTATTTGCTTGTAGTCCATCGCCGGCGTCACTATTCGAGGTCGTAGTAGTACGTGTTCGAGTAGTCATCACCCCAAGTTGACTAGCTTGCAGCTCGAACTCTTCGTGAGTAGCTGGTCGCTGGACGTCGTTCATTGCTTCCCAAGAAAAACTAAACCGATTTCTGAAAAAACGAAGTGTATGGAGTCACTCAGTCGGGGACAAATTCGCCGCTCCTTTTGATTGGAGTCAATAAGAGGAGTCTCCAGTTTCCTGGAAAGTTTTAATGCACTGTGTTAGCCCCAGGTTTATATAGCACATGGACGGGACGAACCGGGATAGTCGTGGGTGGTATGACCCGTCAGACCCGATGCCAGTACTAGTCAATAACGCAAGCACGCTAAGTACTGATTATTCGCGCTCGCGTATACTGTGAGCCGTAAGCAAGAAGATCTCTCACTGGAAAGTTGGGTATTTGAGTAGCGACATGGAACGGAGGGCTCAACGGTTCGAGGAGGTTGGAGGTGGTAGTTGTTCGTGACTCGTAACACGTTAGGCGTGACACTTTTTGACCCGGTCCCGCCGGGACCGTCTTCAAATGACAATGACAAACTCACCTTCTGTTTCGTCGAACTCGTCGTACGGTACAGGTCTGCCCTCTTCTTAGTGGGTTTTCTCATCCTTTTGTTAGTTGACAATCTGTTTTCAGGTTAGCTTACTCGCCGTCGTGCATTCATGGTTGGTACCGAGACATCCTAAACCAAGTATCTGGTCTCGCTGCTAGTGCCATCTAGACTGTCAAAGGGGTAAACGATATCTTCGTCACTTTGTTCACTGCGGAGATGGATTTGAGATATCTAAAAGCAAATACTCTGTCCATAAGAATACACGCAGTGTCTTGTTGAATTGAGCACAGGCATATACTATCTTTTGAGCCAAGGTCCTTCGTCTTGTTGGTTGGTGCGTGTAATACTACTTTCAAGTAACTAATAATCAGTTCAAAATATTCTGTGAAACGAACACTCTATGAGTAAATATAGACCTCAGGATGACCACGAATACTGGTCAACAAGACTCTATTAAGATATGATAACTACCTGTGAAACGAACACTCTATGAGTAAATATAGACTATTAAATGTAATGTTAGTGAGTGTGTCGTAGGGTAGAAAAGGTAATACTACTCACCCTCAGGATGACCACGAATACTGGTCAACAAGACTGAGGGTGTTCAATGTCCATAGTGGGTATATAATGAAAGTAGAACAAGAGAAGTGGAACAAGATCACAACGTCAGGATTCCGACATGAAGAATAAGGAAGTCAAGGTAATAAAGAAATAGATAAGATCATAACGAAAATAAGATCGTGGTATAATACCTGGATCAAACCAGGTCTCTCCCGTCGACAATTAACACGTTTCCTTCAACACTCCCCTAGACCTGGCTTGCATCCAGGTTCAAACCAATCATCTCGACCTGACGACGATGTATCGTTGGTCCTAGGACCTTCGTCAAAATATCTGCCGGGTTATCCTCTGACCTAACGTACTCGACACGTGCATTCCCCTTCTCAACCTCGTCCCGTAAGTAGTGGTGACGAATATCGATATGCTTGACGCGCGAGAAGAACTTTGGATTTTCGGCGAGTACCAGAGAGCCGCGATTATCACCTTTTACAGTGACCGGAAGGGGATAGGCATGACCGATTTCAGATAAGAATTGATGCTCCCATTTGGCTTGCTGCATTGCCTTGGCTAGAGCTATATATTCAGCCTCAGTGGTGGAAAGAGCGACTACATCTTGACGTTTGGACATCCAAAATACCGGTCCTCCTGCCATCATGGTGATGACCCCCATCGTCGACTTCCTAGTGTCGGTACATGTCGCATAGTCTGCATCGGCATAAGTAGTGGGTACGAGGCCATTTGGTGTGTCCCTTCGGTAAGTGATCGCGTAGTCCAGAGTTCCGGATATGTAACGAAGAACATGTACAAGTGCGTTCCAGTGAGGTCGTCCTGGATTATGTGTGAAACGACTGAGGACATTAGTGGCATAGGTGATATCCGGACGACACGACGCTTGAGCGAACTGGAGAGCGCCTACAATCTCGATGTAGGGCTTATCGGACATGAAGTGACGATCTTCCTCGTTCTCCGGACATTGATCAAGTGAAAGAGAAGTGCCGGTAGGGAAAGGAGTAGACTTGGGTTTTAAGTCGAGGAGGTTATGCTTGGTGAAGAGTCGTTCGAAGTACGCTCGCATGGACAAGGACGCAGTTCCCTTCACCCGGTCGTGAACGAGTCGCATCCCTAAGGCAAACTGAACACTGTCAGTCTCTTTTACCCGGTAAACCTCTCCTATCTCTTTCTTCGCCTTCATTTCTTCCTCCTTTGATGACGAACCGCCCAACGTATCATCCGTGTACGTGCCTGTGATTGTCTCCCCTGAACTCGACAACCTACTTCTGACGCATTGATCAGCTTCCGACCTTTTGTAGCCCAATTCTTTATACGTCCCATCCAACTTCTTCCACCAGTTATGACCTGCTTGTACCATCCCATAAATCGACTTCTTCAACCTGAAAACCTTCCCAGTCCCATGTCCCTCGTACCCCTCAGGTATCCAGACATATAGTTCTTCTTCGAGCTCGGCGTTGAGATAGGCTGAGGAAAAATCAATCTGCCAAATATGGTATCCGAGCATAATCCATACCGCAATGAGAAGGCGCATAGAGTCCAATCTCAGCGCCCCTGCCCATTTCTTGAAATAGTCCCTTCCTTCCTCCTGTTTACCTCCATCAACTACTAGCCGACTCTTTTCGTCAACAACATTCCCGTCACCATCCAACTTGTGTGCAAAGACCCATAAGGTTATGAGGATAGTCGCTCCTGACGGAGGATCTTGCGGTTTCCCAAACACGTCAAACTCTTTCATCCTGTCCATCTCCTTCCTTATGGCTGGAAACCATCTCCCCTCATCCTCCATTGCCTTCTTGTAGCCTTTCGGAACAGGTGCAATACCTATCGCTGCCATAGCGGCATTGAACCCATCACCAACTTCAGAGTATTCTTCGATGATGGAAGCCGCGTTTCCTATCTTCCGCCGTGGACGTCTTGTATTGGTAGCCCAGTCTTCGCGTGATTGACGAGCTTGTTCTTCGCGAGTTTCAGACTCCTTGGAGTTGACGAGGGCATCTGATGCCTTGTGGGTACGAGGTGATCGACGTGGGGGAATGGGAGCGGTGGATGAAGTAGGATTAGCGTGCGTAGTCGGTTCGGGGTCATCGGGGATAACGGGATCTGTAGGTCCAGTGACTTCGGTGTTTCCGGTGTTTTCGGCATCCGGGATAGTGGGTTCTTCGATGTTGCCGAGTTTGCCAGCTGGCATAAACTCATAGTCAAGTACATCCACTTCCTCCCCTCCAGCCGGTGAAGAAGGCAAATCCGCTGACTCTTCAAACACCACATCTCTACTGACCATCGTCGCACCACTCTCCAAGTACAACACATACGCACCGCTGTCTGTCCCATAACCAATCATCCGGCCTTCTTTAACCCGACTATCCAACTTTCCTAACCCTCCGCTAACAATCGTCGCATAACCCTTAACACCGAAAGGTCTTAGATGACGGACATCTACTTTCGACCCGAGAAACTTCTCAGCCGGAATCTGATTTGGATGACGACTAGAAGGCAGGTAGTTGTCGGTATAGACGATGTAAGCCGCCGCGAACGCCCATAGATACGGAGGGAGTCTGGATTCCACCAGGATGGTGCGAACCCTCGAAAAGGTAGATCTGTGTTTCCTTTCCGCTACACCATTAGCAGCTGATGAGTATGGGGTAATGAACTCCAGAACAATGCCATGCTCATTCGCCCAACTCTTGACCTTTTCATTGTCAAACTCTCGCCCCTCATCTATCCGAATGATCTTCAACTTCTTTCCTGTCGAACGTTCCGCCCATACCCTAAAACTTTCCAATACCCAGACAATCGTGTCAGCCTTTTTATCCTTCAAGTAATAGTCCTTGCAAAACGACGACGCTCCATCCACAATTGGCATGGAGTATAGGTACCCACTTCTAGAAGGGACTCGCATCGGACCTGTCAGATCTGTGTGGACCCTCTCCAACACTTCGGTCTCGTGCTGCACAACAGCATCAAAAGGTCGACGAGTCCCCTTCCCATGCAGGCATGGAACACATTTGTGGTTGTCTGGCTCACACGATGTGATGTCAAGACCACTCACGAGCTTGTGACGAAGGGCGTCTAGGATACGGTGAATGCCAGCATGACCAAAACGACGATGCCAACTGGTCAAATCGACAGGACGCGTTAGCGAGCGAGCAGCATTGGCAGAGGGCGTATGGGAGGCTTTGGGGATAACTTCCGTCAGACAGTATAACCGATTACGAAGGACAGCAGTGAGATAATGAAGACCTGCAGGTGTGTGGAAACGCATTTCTCCATCTTCGAATGTGATTTTGTGCTTCTGAAGATGTACACGGCCCACAGATAACAGGTCGTTCGAAATATCGGGGACATGATACGCTTCATCAAAAGTCACCACTATTTCCTTTCCGTCTGTCAAGAAAACCTTACGCGCCTTCCCCACTCCTACAATCTTGAACTGCGTCGATTTCTTCGCCGATAATCCCTCTTCGTTGATGCTCCGATACGTCAGAAAATCCTCACGTCTCGCAAAGAAGTGATCGGTAGCAGCAGAGTCGGCATAAACTGTGGAGATGCCCGGACTAGTGTTCTCGGGGATAGAGCTGGTAGCAACAAGTGCGATGTGGTACGCGGTGTTAGGGCTTGCAACAGCGGCATTCGCCTGTGGGACGGTAACGTCTTTCTTCCCCCTCCACCATGCAGGATACTGACCCTCCTTTCCTCCTCCTTTTCTGAAGCAGTCTCTCTTGAAGTGCCCAAGCCGACCACAATTGTCACACGTCTTGTCTGCCTTCGTCTTGTCCGATCTCTCTGCCTGCGCAGCTATCCTCTTTTCCAATTCTTCAACCTTTGCAAGTACAGCAGCATGCGCTTCGGGAGTGAGCTGACTACCCAACGTTGCTGTACCCTTCCGTGTCGCAACTCGCCTATACGAGAACATGATCTGTTGGATAACGGATGCGGAGGAAGTGAAGGACGACGACGACGTTATGTTTTGGATTATAGTGTCAAAGGCTTCGCCGGGGAAAGCAGCGAGAATAATGGTACGAAATTCTGTGTCATCTTCCACACCTTTGTTTCCAGCGTCAATAGCTTTCTTCCTCAGATCTCGAAGGTCCTTGAAAAACTGTTCTAAGGTGTCAGTCTCGGTATACTGGAAGGACCGGAGCTGTCGATCCGTCTCGATTCTGAGAATCTCGTCCTTCGCCAGGAAGTCAGCATCAAGTTTAGTGATGATCTCCAACGCCGTCTTCGTATCCACATCCGGTATGAAGGATGATAAGTCGTCAATGTGGGCTTCGATAATGGCTTTGGCGCGGTCGTTTCGGAAATTAAATTCCTCGAGAGAAGGTTGGATTGAGTAGACAGGGGTAGTGATTGGGGTTTGCACGGCAGATGAGTTAGGAGGGGTAACGGTGACGGACGGAGTTGTAGGCTTCACTATTGAGCCATCGATATATCCTATGAGGCCTTGCCCTTTAAGCGTGTTTACTAGTTTACGCCGAGCTGTCCGCCATAAAATGCGAACGCCTCCATCAAATTTCAGGTCCTCAGGGACATCAGCGATAGGGGGTGGGATCGAGCCGTTGCTGGCCATGCTGTCCAGGACGTTAAAGATTCGGTATTGAGTCTTAGTTCGTGGTCAGAAAGTCTCGCAGTTTAAGCAGCGGGTAGTGCCGGGGCCTGTAACCTGTGAAACGAACACTCTATGAGTAAATATAGACCTCAGGATGACCACGAATACTGGTCAACAAGACTCTATTTGTCACGAACCGTATCAATCCTTTTTCCTCCATCGAGACCCCAGACACAGTATTACTTCACCATCGAACCATCATCACAGAAGCCTGGAGTCAAGGCTGTTCAGATCAGAAGATAGAAGCAGAAGTCACCTCGGTTACCACATCTGCTTCTCCCATCAGTTACCTTGTTCTTTCCTTTGTTCCCTTCCATCAGACAACTCACAGCCTTTTCCATCAATACTCTGTCTCCGTGATACCTTATCTTACATATCCCTTGTTCTCCACAGTATAAGTACTCACAGACATTGTAGGTAGTTCCCCAGTCCGTTCACTTCG
>ML180197.1:0-21565 GCA_004369135.1 Dendrothele bispora CBS 962.96 | reverse complement strand
GCTGGCGTTACATTCTCCATAGTTGCCGGTTGTGTTGAAGTGGTCCTGACAATATCAGATAACCAAAGTTACCTAGGCGAAAACGATCCCATAGGAACTATCAAACGTAACTAAGTGCAACAAAAAGAGGGGTAAGTTTGCCACACAGGTTGGATCAGTCAAAAACATATCCGCGGCGATAAAGTCGCTTTAAGGAATATTTGACAGATTGGACCGGTGTCCAAGGGTCTTTTGAAGATTGCAGACAGTTTAGAAATGTTAGTGGGGTACTTCATTATCGAAGTGTAAATAGCACTCGGCCAAAATTTGGAAGTATCCATGTAGATACAGGCTGATGTTATGGAAGACCTAACGTGTTCTTTCAAAAGAAAGGTCTTTTGCAAGGCGGTGTTATAGAGTAAGAGACGTTATGGGCTTATTGTAATAATTTTACAAGGGTATGTTTAGCTGCGTGCAGTCCCACGGGACCGTATCAAAGTATTCTAGGCAGACCTTCGAGTATAGATCATCGTCCAGGGGACTAACCGTGTAGCAGTTATATTCCAGCCCAATATACACCGTAGAGTAGAAAGTTATACCACGTGTGTAGTAGTACTTTTTATCCTTGTCTTAATCAGGTAGGGTATCCGTCAAACTGGTCAGATTTCCGAGGTATACCACAAACTTTTCATCAGTCTAGAGATCTTAGACGTAGATAAGAAGAAAGTAGTATCGGATGTATATCTAGATTTCATGGGTGTGTACGAGAAGGTCGTTTCACCAATCGGTTGAGTATTCATCGTCCTCCTTGGGGACTTACGACTTAACAATGTCGTAAATTACCAAGGTCTGATACATGTTATGCATTGAAAGGTAGGAAGAATCGGTGTGTCTTGGTAGACCTAGACATCCTTCTTAAACTTCCAAGTATTCATGGTAATAGATAAAAACGAAAATAGTCAAACGTATGAAGTAGTTTATACGGACCACCTTATCCATACAAAAATTCTTGGGTTCCCCATACTCCATAATGACCGTTGTGATGACTTCCCTTCTTTAGAAGAGACTTTAAAGGTCGAAGAAGTCCACAGGTTCGTTTACGTAGTAACATAAGGGGGTATTAGGTTACATTGTAGGCAGAAAGGCATCGCCAGTCCTTTAGGAGTCTTACTAAGACTAGATATTAGAGGAATGCGAGAACGCATATAGACGGAAATCCACACTTAAGTCCACCTAGATCTCCATAAAGCCCGTAAGGACGATTGCCTAGAGGAAGCTAAAAAGCATCATATGCTTTAAGAAGTCCATCTCATCAGAAATGTCCAGACTGGAATTCGCGTTGTCCGAATATAAAGGAGACAGGTATGTGAGCTTGGTTAAGTATGGCAAAGAAGAAGAAAGCTAGCCTAAAACCATTTAGGCTAAAATGAAGGAATCCAGGCTAAAACTATAATAGCGGTAGACCTTGATGAAAGTGGCAAAAGAAAAGACTTAATATGAGTAAGTACTTGCATAGTTGATAGTAGTCGTCGTCGAGATAGGCATAACCGATACTGCAGAAAGCGTCGCCATTGTATCTAGTCGTGGGAACAAGTCTGGTTCTTAAATGGAAGACTACCTGGAAGTCTGGGTCTAATAATACTTAAGAGGAAGCAGTCTCCGTTGGATATTGGGCAATAATAGTGAAGAGGTACGAGTAGATCCGGTTTAACATTACGTTGGAGAGGGACGACCGGATAGTCTAGGAGCTCCAGGCTTTTAAAGGTCAGCCGCGGAGAAGAGCGTCTCCCAAACTATCGAGCCAAAATGTAATAGCCTAGAAAACTCGAAGGGAGAGCCCTTTCACGATTGGCAGTAAAACAAGGGACATAATCCTGTTCACTACCAAGTGAAGGACGAGAGGTAGACCTTTTAAGAACTATCATCTGAGACAGTTTCATAGTTTTCCGGATGGTTCATTATGAACTATACCACCGAAAAGTTAATGCACTGTAACATTCATCTATCACTCAGGGGGTTTGAGTTTACCATGCAAGGCATATTCAGGAAATCATCCGACATTAACAGGTAATCGACTAACGTATACTTACTTGGGATCAGCCTAGGGTTACGTTTAAGTTGCTACTGCGGTGTGAGCTTCTGTATCTTTGTTAGACACTTGGTGATAGATTGTCAAGAAGTTAAGGTGTGCAACTAGTGGAGTCCACACCTATTGGTGTGAACTAAGAACCAGGGTCTACGGCGGTTTGTTGGTAACTTAAAGGAACCCTCGTAGCTGAAAAGATGTGGAGAGACTACCTTGGTCCGGGAAAAGACATAATGACGAAAAAGATAACGTAAAGAGGAGGAGATGGAAACAAGTGGCCATGACATTTATACCGAAAAATGATGAGAGAAACTACAATAACATGTGAAGAATGTACATATTAATGTCGTGGTGTTTTTGTCCTTATTTATATCTGAGAGTCTGTTTCGTACACCCATGTACTACGGAAAGTTCCAAAGGAGGTTCGTAAGGTACACACGTATCAACGTTTCTGGCTCAGTCGAGTAAAAACATACAATCCGACGACCTTTGAACCAATATGTACATTTATGGTTTAGTTGGAAGTTAGGGTACATTTAAGGTTTAGTTAGAAGTCAGTGTACATTTCGAACCTGTAATACACGAAATTTCTGTAAGACCGTTCCGACCTATCTATGTATGGGTACACCAATAAATACGTCATACAGTGTAGGAAAAGGTCCATTAATGTCCTACCTCAACTTTTAGGTAGAACATAAACATTTATGTCCTACTTTCTTTTACATTGTCTAAGAACGTAAAACTTGAAGAAGACCTGTACATTCACGTAGAACCTAAGGGGACCATTCCGAAATGACCTGAAACCGGAAAACGACTACGAAGTCGGTGGAGAGCCAGTCTTTTACTTAAAGGAAGCACTCCATCGGATATTGGGCAATAATAGTGAAGAGGTACGAGTAGATCCGGTTTAACATTACGTTGGAGAGGGACGACCGGATAGTCTAGGAGCTCCAGGCTTTTAAAGGTCAGCCGCGGAGAAGTACGTCTCAGCCAAAATGTAATAGCCTAGAAAACTCGAAGGGAGAGCCCTTTCACGATTGGCAGTAAAACAAGGGACATAATCCTGTTCACTACCAATGAAGGACGAGAGGTAGACCTTTTAAGAACTATCATCTAAGACAGTTTCATAGTTTTCCGGATGGTTCATCATGAACCATACCACCGAAAAGTTAATGCACTGTAACATTCATCGATCACTCACGGGGTTTGAGTTTACCATGCAAGACATATTCAGGAAATCAGCCGACATTAACAAGTAATCGACTAACGTATACATACTGGGATCAGCCCAGAGTTACGTTTAAGTTGCCAAATCGGTGTGAGCTTATGTAACTTTGCCAGAACCTGGGCGATAGAATGAGATGAAGCTAAAGGACTCCAAAGGGTAACTAAAACCCTTTTTGACTAGAATCAGGAAGTCAAACTCTTCGCTGATACTATTAAAAGAGGTACAGTGGCATAAGATCTAGCCTAGCCTTGACAAGCCATTACGAGACCTACCCGTTGGCTAGGTCGAAATTCTAGCGGAAGAAGGACTTCATTGTGAAGTTTGAGAGGTCGCCACCTGTAAAAAAACTGCAGTTGTATTATGTCCGCCGAACTGGCATCAGAGGAGAAAACAACTAGGAGCCGTACCAAAAGAAGTAGACCTGGCAACGTGAACCACGACCGACATTGACAGACTGAAACTGGAAAAATAAAGACCAGGATGCTAAGTAACTAAAAGTAGTGTCATCCACTTTCAAGAAAGTTGAGAGGTTGGCAATTAAGTTGGAAACTTAGCTTATAGGCTGGACGGGATATTTCTTATATCAGAGAGATACCGAAGATCCTAAGAAACGCCACTATTCTTTGTTTGGATCTATAACTTTGAATGAGACAGAAGCGTCTTATTCACAAGCCAAACGAGAGTTGTATGGTCTAAAACTGGCTTTACAAGCAACGTACTATCATACTTATGGATGTCGAAATCTGGCTGTAGAAACAGATGCTAGATATATTAAGGGGATGCTTGATAATCCTAGTGTCGGACCTAACGCTACCATAAACAGATGGATCGAACAGGTTAGGAAGCATCAGTTTACTCTGATTCATATTCCAGGGAAGCAGCATAGTCTGGCTGATGGTCTATCACGAAGGAAGAGTGGTGTCCAGCCCTACATGCCAAAATTTGACCCTGAGGATAGGGATAATGAGGACGATGGTGAACCTGTGAAGTTCAGAATGGGTGAAGGCGTTATGGAAACACCTTTAGACTTCGAGGATTTTAAGCATGATATAGATCATCGTGGTGGCTATCTGAATGAAGTTGCCACGTCAGTTGATGAATTCGAGGATGATCTACAAGAGTGCATTGATGAATATAGGGATATTCTTATGAATCTAAGCTTAGGGGGAAAATCGGATTTAAACTTTGAGTCGGATTTTACAAATTGCGGTATTGGAATCAGCCAATATACCAATGTCATACCTACCTATGATAGCGAATGGCAAAGTAAGAATCCTTATTCGGAATCACACCGAAAAGAGAGAGCTATAAGCATGGATCAAAGATTATATAAAATCAGAGAATGGTTATCGGATCCAGAGTCAAAGGTTCTTGAAGGAATGGAATCGAGACAAGTTAGACGGTTCAAAGCCCAAGCTAATGTTTATTTTGTGGATGATAAAAACCGATTATACAGGAGGAACGAAGGCATGCCTTTGTTAGTAGTAATGGATCATAATAAACGGATGGAAATGCTTCATTCAGCACATGATTACCTTGGACATAGAGGCGTTTTTGCTACTACTGCAGTCATACAGAAGAGATTCTGGTGGCCAGAACTACATTCAGATGTAGAGTGGTATGTAAAATCGTGTCAAGCGTGCCAGGATAGGCAGTTAAGAATGTTGAGGATTCCGCCGGTGGTCACCTCTACACCTTCTCTATTTCGTAAGATTCACATAGACACAATGCAAATTTCACCGAAGAGCAATGGTTGTAAATATATTGTTCACGGGCGTTGTGCTCTGTCAAGTTGGCCTGAGGCTAGAGCCTTACGGAAAGATAATGCTAGAAGCATTGGTGAATGGCTATTTGAAGATATTATATGTAGATGGGGTTGTCCAGCTGAAATTGTCAGCGACAATGCACCTCAGATGCGTCTGGTTCTCAAGTGGCTGGAGGAGAAGTATGGTATTAGGGGGATTAAAATCTCACCTTATAATTCTCAAGCGAATGGCAAGATTGAAAGAGCACACTTCGACGTTAGACAAGCTTTAGTTAAAGCTACAGGCGGAGACATATCTAAGTGGTGGTGGTACTTAAAGCATGTACTATGGTCTGATCGAGTAACTGTAAGAAGAGGTTTCGGTTGTTCACCGTACTTTATGGTTACCGGAGCAGAACCGATTTTACCTTTAGATCTGATCGAGTCTACGTGGTTAGTGGATGTACCTGGTAAAATCCTATCTACTGCTGAATTAATCGGATTCCGTGCACAAGCGTTAGCCAAGCATAGGGACCATGTTCGAGCTATGATGGAGAAGGTCGATCTGAATAAACGACAACAAGTCCGACAATTCGAGAGAGATCATATTCACACCATCAAGGATTACGATTTTAAGCCCAGTACTCTGGTACAAGTGAGGAATACGTCTATAGAAAAGAACCTGGATCGCAAGATGTATCCTAGGTATAAGGGTCCTATGATAGTAATCAGACGGACTAAAGGCGGTTCTTACATCATTGCGGAAATGAATGGTTCTGTACTCAAGGAGAAGGTTGGCGCCTTCAGGGTACTACCTCATCAGGCCCGTTATGAACCTATCGAGTTGCCAGAAAATATCCACAAACTTATTGATTTGTCTAAGAAGCAGTTGGAGAAAATGATTGATGACGACTCTGAAGAGTTAGAGGAAAGTGCGGATGAAGACTTTGCATTTAATTGGATGCCGAAGTCTAAGCGGTATGATGGATCCGAAGAAGAATCTGATTTAGATTCAGAAGAAGACTAAAATCGGACCATAGGGTTATAGACGAAGATCGGATTTTATTGTACACAATGAATCAAAGGCAACGTAGGCCTATAGCTAATACGGAATTGGTATGCTATCTACTAGGACATTTTTTTGTGCTTTTATGGGTGTTATAGAGAGTGGAGTAAAGAAAAACGGACTTTGCGGCGCCTATAGAAGCGCAGAGTGTTGAACTCCACGCCAGCGACTGAATTGGTTAGCTAATATTTAGTACCAATGGCCTGGATAGTAGTGTTCTAGGAGGATACTTCCATAAGGGGGTGGTCTGACCCAGACGGACCTCCCTCGAGCTCTTGGTGCTCCTCTGCCCCTAGGGCAACCTCTACAGCATCCTCCGCAATTTGAGACCGTTGCAGGAGGATTGCTAGTACTGCCGCTCGTTGACCCTGATGCGACAGGTAGTCCTGACGGGCCCGCTGAATCTGGAACAGCGACTGTTCCGAAGTCAAAGCTAAGTAATTGGCAATGGCCTTCAGAGAGTCGGTGCTCTTACTATTCATGTCGGAGAACGGTAGCATAGCTACGTCGTCGAGGACTTTGTGGGCATGAGTACCGGATGTACGCTTGGCATCGTCTAGGGAAGCAATAGAAGCAAATGTATTAAAATCCGACTGTGAAGGAATTAAGTTAAAATCCGACTTACGAGAATCGGGAGTATGAGTATCGGTGATCTTGGAGGCACGAGCTCGTTTGGAAGAGCTCTGAGTGCGAGTCTGCTGACTGCTCTTCGTGGCTTTTGGAGCCTGTGCGAGGTAGTACTCAGCATCGAGATATGATTTTGAAGATGTATCCATGCCAGGAACGTCAGAATAGGGGATGCTTACAGTGGCAGCGCGAGCTGGGGTGTTTTTGCCTTTGGTATCGTCAGCCATTTGCACATCTTGTTCGACAACGGCAGTAGGTTCGGGAGTAGATTTGTCCTTATCGTTGGCTTTCTGTGGAATAAAAAGAGACATAAGTTTAAAATCGGATATAGTCTAAAGTCGGACTATCCGACTTATGGTCTTTTTGAACTTCACAGCGGCGGAACGGGTAACAGACTTATTGTCCTAATGATGTGTTTGTGGATGAGTAAAGGATTGGTTGCGAGTTCGATAGGTTATACACACGTACCTTGGTCGCAGTTTCCTTTTCCACCACCTCAACATCTTCTTCTCCAGATGCGTCTTCATCATCTTCGATGACCTGCTTCGATTTAGTAGTCTGTAAGATTTTAAATCGGATTTTAGGAAATGATGAAGAGAATCATGAGAGAAAGAGAGTGACCTTCTTCCGAGACTTGAGGTGGTCTCGTCGAATTATTTGGACGATATCTCGAGCCTTCTTGAGGTGGTTGAAGTGGCCTACCCCAGATACGCCTGTCGCCGCATTGACGGTAGTGATGGCCTCGTTGATTGCAGAGAACGCACTTGTTGAATTCGAGGATGCTGTAATATCGGTCGGGGTCATGGAGACCTAAAGAGACGCGCGATTGGGTTAGCATTCGGGATAACGGACCAAAGGTTAAAATCAGACTGACCAATTTGTCGAGGATAATTTTTGCCTGGGCCTCGATGATTTTGGGGCTCTTCTTCTTCGTCAGAAGATGAGAGAGGTCCTGCGCGTCCTCTGACAGCTCCTTGAGAAATGAAGCATGTTTCGACGGCGAGTTGTCCGACATAGATGATGGGGAGTGCCGCAGCAAGAGAAATAACGAGAATAGTTAGAGGATTCAGTTTGGCGAACGTTGTGAATACAACTATGGGGACTTCAAGGTTTTTAGATCAGATTTTATAGCTCACGGGCTGGGTCTGACTAAATCGGATTTTGTCTCTTGTCGACGGTTTCGTCGGTTTTTCGTTATCTACATGCCTACGTGGAGCTACGAACCTAAGCGGACAACTGAGGGCAGTTGTGATTTTTAGTTTGGGGGAGATAGTGTAGTATGGCGTGACGAAAAACTTAGGAAAAATTCATGGAACCGGCACAATAAAATTTTTCGATTTTTGTTATCAGTAGATTTCAAAATCCAACCTTATGGCTAATAAACCAGACTATTGGAAAGCCGCAAAAAGGGAAGGATAAAGGAATAACGGAAGCAAAAATTGTCAAATTAGAACGGACCGGTGTCCTCAATCGACGGGATATGAGAAGTCATAAGAACAACTTACCGAGTAAAAGTATTCATGCAAAAACGGACTCAGAAAGGAGGACGGGTTTTGTGTACAATTACTAGTCAACTGTGGCTGAAGCAGCCAAAAGCGTCAATAGCTGATGAAGTTGAATCGGATTCTCACGGACTGAATCTTGACAAACTTATACTAAAAACGGACGGAAAGGAAATTTTGGCTAAGTCAAACGGTCGAAAATTCTTTTAAGTCATTAAGTACTAGTTTACCTATTTAACTCATAAATTCACGCATCAGGCTACCGAGAAAAAGCAAAAGTGTCACTTTGGACACGGGGATGGCATTGGTGATACAAAATATAAAAGTACATATAATGTACAACAAGTAGCTATGTATCACAATAGACTACAAGTGTACAGACACGGCGGCTTTGCAAGTATATGGGGGGGGGGACGACGTAGTACAAAAACAAAATAAAAGTTCGCGTATGTCCAAGAAAACCCGACCTAACCCATTAGCGACTGCTGGAAGACTCCGGAGCTTGAGATGCGGAATCGGCACCCTCATCAGGGTACCGCAACTGCATACCTCCAGCTTCATAGGCAACCTCGTCAGCCGAGCGAGAGCATCCGACGTCTGAAGAAAGGAGTAGTCGATAAAAGTCAGTAAAATCGGACAGAGAAGTCTAAATCAGATAAACTTACTTGAGGTGTCAGGGTAGATGGGATGAAATCTCCGCATCATACCAGTCGTAGGATGTCGGGCATACTCCATAGCTTCCTCGACAGTCGGAGCGATGGTCCAGCCAGCGATCTCAGCGAGCTTCAGGAGGAACTCGTCGGTCCATTCGAAGTCGGGATTGGCTTGCTCAATCTGCCATAACACTCGAGGAACGTCTCTCATCATGCCTTGCAGAACAACCACTTCTCTATCGAAATGGTTGATCCGTTGCATCATAGCTTGGGCCTCGGTTTCCATGTTCTGCTGCATGGACAATAACCGATTGAGCTGAGACGCGATGACTGATTTTAAAAGAAAGAAAAGTTAGAGTCAGATATTAAGAAGAAGACAGAAAAGAAAGACTTACGAGGGGACGACTCAAGAACGTGACGGCTAGAGGCCATCGATGCGAGCTCCTGACGGATGAATCCGCCATGAGTCGAGCAGGAGCCTGTGCGGCAATTGACACACTTTTCTCCGGGTCCTCTTCCCTCGCATTCCTTTGTCATAGTCTGACTGATGCAGGTGCAACAAGCCAGGCGATTGGTGTGTGCGCTGAAGTTCATCTGCTTCAGGACGTCGGTCGAAATGAATCCGGGTAGCTCGGAAGACAAGATGAACTTCTTTGGTACATCGATTTTTGAGGCACGGAATGTCCGAGACTCGTTTAAGCGGGACTGAGGGACTGGAGTAAGCTAGAATAAAGTCGGATTTAGTGAAATAAGAATCCGATATAAAGTGAAGATCTTACTTGGACCAAGGAAGTCTCAAAGTGCTTGAAAGCGTCGGCATTGTCGATTACTGGAAGCTGGAGATCCTCGGCCCAAGCTAGACCAGGAAAGGCAGCGTTCCGGTAGCGCTCTTGCTGCTGTCGACGAACAGCGGGAGAAGTGGGCTTGGCTGTGGGTTTCTTCTTAGATCCCTTCTTGGCCTTCTTGCCTTTTGCTGTTTTCTGTTCAGGTCCGGGCTCAGAGGTCTCATCATGAGATTCCTCGATGTTGGCATGGTCCTCGGACGATTCTTCGACGAGTCTGGGCTTCTTGGCGACTCTAAGGTTGGACTCCGTTACATCGGCGGTCTGAGAGGAACTAAGAAAAGAAAATAGTATCAGATTCAACCCAGAAAAGTTTACAAATCAGTTACTTACGGCTGATCTTGACGGCGTTGAATAGTTGCAGGAGACGAGTGCTCCCGAGGTGGTAAACGTATAGTCGGAATCTAAAAGAAGATCCGGGATTAAGAATTAAGAAGAGTAGAAGAACGAGAAAAACTCACTGGCAGAGGGTCGAGCAAAGGATCGTCGGACTGAGGTCCGTCATCTAAATCGGACTCAGGACGAGCCCTCTTCTTGCCTTTGGGATCCGAAGTAGAAGGCTCCGGAGTGGTTTGAGGTACTGGTTCAGGTGTCGGAGACCTAGGAGGTCGGGCTACAGGTGGTTTCGCCGGGGGTTTTCGTTGTTTACTGTAAGGTGCAAAGGTACCCGGACGAATTGGGTTCGGTACTGGTCGTTTTGCGGCAGGTTTGCCGACCAGGCTTGCTAGAGGTCGTTCAGGTGACGAACTAACCAGTTCGTCATCCTGAGCAGCCATAGAGGAAGAACGACCACCGATCGGATTTTGAGGAGTCGAGGTCGAAGTTGGTTGTTTAGGAGCCAAGAAAGGAGACGACCCCTGTCTCGTGCTGGAAGTCGGCGAAGTACCGGCGGAAAGTGTCGAGATGGGCGGTGCAGAGAAGTTTTGAGCGGGACGAGCGGTTCTTGAAGACTAGAACAGTCCTAAGGATCAGTATCCGCTAGAAGAATCAAAATAAAGGATGCTTACAGAGGGCGTCGATGGGTTCACCGTGTTAATCAGGGTCCCAGCGATGTTTCGGAGCAAAGTCGAGGGTTGACCGAAGGTCTGATTCTAGAATCCAAGTCAGATCGGACAGAATAGACAAGGGAATGACATACTTTGGGGGTCGAGGTGCTAGATCTTAAAACTCTGGTCGCTTGAGGCAGACCAAAGCCAGAGGGTGATGCCACCAAAGGCTGATTACTTGGTGGAGTCGGATTTTGAGTTGCGGAATACGGAGGAGGTTGAGTCGAGGGCAGATCCTGTTGTTGGACGGCCTAAAAACAGATCTCAGGATAAGATAAAGTCGTACCAAAAGTCGTGTGGCACTTACCGGTGGCGCAGCCACAGGGTTGTCCGACGGCCTTGGTAAATCTGTTGAGGGGTCCCACGAGGTCTGGAAAGTCGGAAAAGAGCTAGTTAGTATCGGATTTGATGAGCAGATCAGTATACGTACTCGAACATGCGAAGTCTTGTCTAGATCGAGCCATCCGGGGCACCAGGCAGGAACAGGGACTTGATTAGTAGAGAAAGATAAAAGCAGCGTCCGGACGCATTCGTGATAAACGCGTATGGCAACGGCTGGAAGCGTTTTGGTGGTTACGGCGCTGTGTAGAAACTGAATCAAGAGGGAAACCTCATCGACAAAGGCGGGGAATTCATCTCTGGGAATAACGACGGGTTGACCGCCGCCTGGAGTAAAGAAATGTCGAAAGCGTCGGTGGAGGAAGGTAACGATGTCGTATGTGGGTCTGTCGACGGAGGGAGCCATGGTGGTGAGAAGGGAAGAAAGGGAAATTGGGACTTAGAATTTTCACGCTAAAACGCAGGGGAAACTCGCTATGAGGACACTAGCAGCTATGAGCGCAAAAACACACACAACCACACAACACAAACAACACAAAGGCTAGTTATGTCAAGCAAGTTAAACCAACGTATGTTAGTTCGGGGGGTTCGGAGATAGGATCCTTTATCAAGTAACTTTAGAGTGTATTGACAAAGTAGAGTATATCGAAATAAACTCTGACTCCTTCGAAACGGGTTGATTTTTCAACAAAATCACAAGGTCCGATTTTAAATAAAATCCGACACTGATCGAAATAGGTTCCCAAGAACGCAACGCTTGGTTTATCAAACGAATTTTATTTGGTGTCTAACACTACAATACTCGGGGAAGTAGGATAAACGGAAGGTTGTAATACTATGCACACGGGCACTAGCACTACGAGGTATGCGGAAATTATAGTCTCGGTAGACTCAGAGATCTCAACTGCAAAGTGCTGTCACTAAGCCGACCGCCAAGAAACTCTAGTTTTGAAAAGCCCAGCCACCAGCAACGCTCTGCTGATTCGGAAACTGTACTTTTCACCCTTACTAGTCAAGTCACTGTAGACAAGAACTAGGCAAAAGTATAAGAAAATGAAACTTGATTAAGTGCAATCACAACACTGAGACTAGTACACAAGACGGAGATTAAATCTGACTTTGCAATACCGTGGACGTTTATACTGCTATCAACTGTAGACCACAGTGTCCCCGAGCGCTGTCACACTTAAATCGTGCTATCTGGCGAGTAATCTGAATTTCTGGTATATACATACAGGCCTTTTATACTACGAGGAGGGAAATAGTCACAAGAAAAATACAGAAACCGTAGACAGTAGAGAGATTGAGAGATATACATTTTTCTTTTACTTTATATGGTAATTTGGGAGGCAAAACAAAAATAAAACTAAAGTCCGATTTTAACATATGTGCTTTCAAGTCCATATTCGTATGTGAAATATCAGGTTAAGTTGAATCAACCTTTTGGATCGGATTTTGCTACGTGTCGGTGTTGAACCGGCCCTGGCTATCCGCTACTATCGTATGACTCCACCCATGATAAAGCACCATTTTTCCGTGCATCCGGTATGACTCCATCGGATCACTTCAAAATCAGTCCTTATGATTGGCTAGTTGATGCCTCCACGCATCTGTTTTCTACGTGTCCACTACGTGTCTATCTTTTCCTCCTACGTGTCCAGTGTTTATCAGCCACGGAAGCAAAATTATTACTCCTATTCCAGTCGGATTTTGCTATATCCGCTGTCAGCACTTCCCGTGAATGCCTTTAGTTGCCAATTAGACCTAGACGTCGGTCCGGTCAGATGGCAATAGCTATCCGTCAATCCGTTATGTCCGATTTAAGCCTATAAGCTCTTTCCCGCTAAGTCCGATATTAGACCTTGTAGCCAACAAGCCCGACGTTCAAGTTTTCCTTCTTCCCTTGGATATAACTAGAGTTATCCTATAGCTAGTAAGATCTGACTGTATCTTAATAGGCTTTGTGCAACATATTATTGAACAGATGCATACCCGTCAACATAGGACACAGTAGCTTGATAGACTTGTTAATCCTACCGCAGCCACAATTCCCTGGTTGAATAAGTACAACTTGGGTAAGGTCAGATTTTATCTGTGCACCTCCATAGGACTTTCATTACTTAGTAAATATACCAAGCTCCAGTACATATAGCTCTAGCTTTTGGTTAACAGCTTGGGAACAGCTATAACCCTCAGTTTCCCTCAGTATCCAGGCTCAAAACTATGTTATTAACATAATTAATATCAGATTTCGAGCCTAGAACCGCAAAAATGGCTCGTCATCTCCCCCAAACTAAAATACTGACCGCCCTCGGTCAGAGAGGCAGTAGTTCAGCCTAAGTTCGACCTTAAAACTACAAGATTCAACGCCACTATAGCTTGAATCTGCTTTCAACGGCATTCAATCAAAGCCGGATATTCGGCAAGCATTGAATCTCCATCGACTTTCACAGTCCGTCACAACCTAAAGTCCGGCACTACATTCTGAGATGCCGTGACTCTTCACATAAGATCCGATTTTCCAGAACAGTGATTCTGAACCTAATCGACACGTTCAGTCTGCATATTATGAACGTGAGCAAGTTTCCATAAAGCGATTGTCGCTGTATTACGGGATTTGCTCCGCCATTCAGTAGACTCTGCTGGCAAAATGATGGGATTTCGACGCAGTATACAAGGCGTGAAAATTCTAAGTCCCAATTTCCCTTTCTTCCCTTCTCACTACCATGTCCACCCCTACCGTTATCGATACCGACCGCGCAACATACGAAGTCCTCCGTCTCCTTCATCAACGATTCCGTCCTTATTTCAATCGGGATGGAGTGCAGCCTAGACAGATTCAAAAATCCGCCCTGCCATTCTTCCTCGACAATGTCGCAAGTGCCGTCCAGTACCTTACTCAAATCGTCAAGCCTGATACCACGCTCCCTGCACTCGTCGTCGTTCTGTACCGAGAGTGCATTCGAACGATGCTTCTTTCGTGTACACTTAACCAATTCCCAGTGCCACCGTGGTGTCCTGCCTGGTCTAAAGTTGATGAACTTGAAGGTTTCCGGGTGCGTGCGCTATTGACAGCTTCCCGGGACCTTACTAACCGTGATTTTGTAGTGTTCTTGGGACCCAGTGGATGCACTGCCGTCCTATAAACCCAATGTGGCTGCGCCACCGGTTAGTGCCACCTTTCTTTTACTGATCTTTTCTGATCACAGGGATCCGTTATAGACTCCCCAACAGCAAAATCCAACCACAAACAATCCACCCCCGTACTCTTTTATTCAAAAGCCAACTCAATCGCGCCAACCGTCCTTGTTAGCATCTCCTGCTGGCTTTGGGCTTCCGCAGGCAGACCGATCTTCTAGATCCGACCCTGCCACTCCTAAAGTACGTGAATCTCTCGTATAATTGATCTGATCTCACTTCTGTATTAGGATCCGTCCTTTGGACATCCCCCTCGTCTACTTCAAACCATCGCAGGGACACCCGTTAACACGGTAAACCCCTCGACGCCCTCCGTACGTCTTTTCTACTCACGTTTCTTTTTATCGGATATTGATACTGGTTTTAACGACCATTATAGTCTTCAAAAACCGTTCCAGCTACGCCGAAACATTCAGCACCTCCGATCTCGACACTTTCTGCTACCGGTTCGCCTGCGACAGTTCAAAAACGTCCGCACGCCTTCCTTTTGCCTCCGAAATCGAACACGCCGACTCCGAATGCGGTGAGTATGGCATCTCTTGCCCCGTCGACTCCTATTGCAGCTACTTCGTCTCCTATGGCCAATCAAGATGACCAATTGGTCAGTTCTTCGCCTGAGCGACCTCTTGCGAGTCTGGTTCGCAAATCTACGACCAAGTTTCCTGTGTCCGACACAATTCGTCCGGGTACGTTTGCTCCTTCTGGGAAACAACGCAAAACCCCGGTCAAACCACCAGTTTCTCGACCTCCAAGGTCCCCGTCTCCTGAGCAAGCACCCGTGGCCTCTTCCTCAAAAGCTCAAGGCAAGAAAAGGGCTCGTCCTGAGTCCGATTTTGACATTGGACCAATGTTCGATGACCTCCCTTTGGAGCCTCCAAAAGTAAGCTTTACTCATTCCTTTCTTATTACTTGCACCTAACTCTGGACTTTTTAGATCCCGACTATCCGTCTGCCACCTCGGAAAAACTCCTCTCCCGAGACTATCCAACGACGTCAAGTCCAACCGTAAGTAACGGATTTCGAGCTTTTCTCTGTTGAATCTGACACTATTCTTTTTTCTTAGTTCCGCTCAGACCGCTGGTGCAGCGGCATCTGATATTAAGGTCGTCAAGAAGCCTAAACTCGTCGAGGAAACCTCCGATGGATCTCAAGATGAGACTTCTGAGGTCGAACCTGACCCAAAGTCGTCTAAAAGTAAGAAGGCCAAGAAGGGTTCCAAGAAGAAGCGCTCGGCCAAGCCTACTCCTCCTGCCGTTCGCAAACAACAACAAGAACGATACCGCAATGCTGCTTTTCCAGGTTTAGCTTGGTCCGCAGACCTGAAACTTCCAGTAATCGACAATGCAGAGGCCTTTAAGCACTTCGAGACCTCTCTGGTCCAAGTAAGATTTCTTCTTTATATCAGGTTCCATTTTTACTAAATCCGACTCTATCCTAGATCACCCCAGTCCCTCAATCGCGCACCAGCGAGTCTCGGACGTTCCGGGCTTCCAAGATCGACATCCCAGATGGCTTCATTCTCTCTTCCGAGCTGCCTGGGTTCATTTCAATCGACGTTCTGAAAAGGATGAATTTTAGTGCACACACCAATCACACGGCGTGCTGCGCTTGCATCAGCCAGACAATGACCAAGGAGTGCGAGGGACGAGGACCCGGCGAGAAGTGCGTAAACTGTCGCACCGGCTCTTGCTCGACTCATGGCGGACACATCCGTCAAGAACTCCAATCGATGGCTTCAAGCCGTCAAGTTCTTGAGTCATCCCCTCGTAAGTGGTTATTTTTCTTCCTTTTTCATAATATCCGACTCTAACACATTCTCTTTAACTAGTCATCGCTTCTCAGTTGAATCGAATGCTGATTTTACAGGAAAACATCGAGGCCGAACTCAACATGATGGACCTCCACGTCAAACATTTCGAGTGTGAGCTGGTCGTTCTGCGAGGTATGATGAGGGACATCCCAAGAGTCCTCTGGCAGATCGAACAGGCTAATCCGCACTTCAAATGGACCGACGAGTTCCTCATGAAGCTCGCAGAGATTGCTGGATGGACCATGGCCCCGACTGTTGAAGACGCAATGGCACTTTCAAGACAGCCAACGACTGCAATGATGCGGAGGTTCCACCCCATCTATCCCGACGTCGCTAGTAAGTTTATTCCACTCAATCTTCTTTATCCGATATTACTGACTATAACTGACCATTCTGCTTTAGACATCGGCTGCTCTCGCTCTGCTGAGGAGGTAGCTTTCGAGGCTGACGGAATGCAGTTGCAGTACCCTGATGAGGGTGCTGATTCTGCACCTCAAGCTACGGGGTCTCCTAGCAGTCGCTGATGGGTCGGATTGGGTTTTTCTTGGACAAACACGAACATTTTTAATATGTTTCTTGTACTTCGTCGTCCCCCCCCCACATACATTTGCAAACCGCCGTGTCCGTACACTTGTAGTCTATTTTGATACATAGCTACTTGTTGTACTTTTTATGTACTTTTATATCTGTATCAACAATATCACCGTCCGTGTCCAAAGGACACTTTGCTGTTTCTCGATAGTCTGATGCGTGAATCTATGAGTTAAATAGGTAAACTAATACTTAACGACTTTAAAGAATTTTCGACCGTTTGACTTAGCCAAAATTTCCTTTCCGTACGTTTTTAGTATAAGTTTCTCAAGATTCAATCCGTGAGAATCCGATTCAACTTCATCAGCTATTGACGCTTTTGGCTGCTTCAGCCACAGTTGACTAGTTATTGTATACAAAACTCGTCCTCCCTCTGAGTCCGTTTTTGCATTAGTACTTTTACTAAGTAAGTGTCATGAATTTCTCCTGTCCTTGTCTCCTTTGTCTCGGAGTCCCTATCACTTTCCATAGTTACTTTTACCTTGTCATCATTTTCCATCATCAACTTCCATTTCTCATCTCATCAGCTTCTTCTAGCTTCTCCTTCTATTATTACCATCAGCTTCTCCCTTGATTGATCTTTCCTTGTTTCCATTCTGTGATAGCTATCTCCATGGACACTTTACCTATTCATTACTTATCATTTATACCGATGGTCATTGTAGACACTTCTCCAGTCTGATCTCTTGTCTCTATACTGCACGAGTGTCCTGCACTATGTTGAGCTAGTCATCTTACTCACTTCCTCTCTTTTCTTGCCTTGGTTCTTGGTTGTATAGGCTGGTCCCCAGTTAAGTCATTGTCAATATATTGTCATTGTCCCTTGTCCCTGTGTATATGTGTGACTTGAGTGGTTTGGTGTGTTGGGCACTTGTGTCCTTGACACTAGATCAGACTCTTTTACACTCACCTCACACATTTTCAACTCTCCTGTGATATCTATTGACCAGCTCATTTCGACTTCTGGACAGACCTACTCTTCACCACCCTGTCATTCTTTACCCCTGGCCCTGGTTCCCTAGTCCCTTGCTCCTCGACTTCACCCTATCCTAATTCTGGTCTCCAACATCAGTATATGACGACTTGATGCACCAGTACTGCCCTAGAGGTGCTTTATGCTTTGCAGGAAGCAGCATATCACCTACCCTTGTCTCTTTGAGTTCCAGTTAACATAGGTCTGGCTCATTGATCCCAGTTAAGCCTTGTATTTCCCTTGTCCTTGCCCTTGATCTCTTCAGGTTTCAGTTGACATGTGTCCTGACCTGTACCCCGCCATCATCCCTGTTCCCTATCCTGGTCTCCACTGTTTTTATCTCAAGTCTCAAATCTCCAGTCCCAGTTTCCAACTCTATTCCCCTCAATGCCTGAGTTTCAGTTGACGGTTGTCCTGACTCAATCCATTTCCATTCCAGAAACTCTGACATTCAACTGTCATTTTACCTTACTCAGCCCTCCATGTCCCTGCAGTACTTGTTTCAACACTGGTGCTCCAGGCGCAAGCACCCTTGAAAAGGGGGTAATGTCATGAATTTCTCCTGTCCTTGTCTCCTTTGTCTCGGAGTCCCTATCACTTTCCATAGTTACTTTTACCTTGTCATCATTTTCCATCATCAACTTCCATTTCTCATCTCATCAGCTTCTTCTAGCTTCTCCTTCTATTATTACCATCAGCTTCTCCCTTGATTGATCTTTCCTTGTTTCCATTCTGTGATAGCTATCTCCATGGACACTTTACCTATTCATTACTTATCATTTATACCGATGGTCATTGTAGACACTTCTCCAGTCTGATCTCTTGTCTCTATACTGCACGAGTGTCCTGCACTATGTTGAGCTAGTCATCTTACTCACTTCCTCTCTTTTCTTTCCTTGGTTCTTGGTTGTATAGGCTGGTCCCCAGTTAAGTCATTGTCAATATATTGTCATTGTCCCTTGTCCCTGTGTATATGTGTGACTTGAGTGGTTTGGTGTGTTGGGCACTTGTGTCCTTGACACTAATGTCATGAATCATCGGACTCTTCCTTCCCCTTTCTCACACCTGTCTACACCATTGTACCATGTCACCATATACACCATCAGCTTCTTGATATTCCATCAGTACTTTCCATCATTAGCTTCCATCAGTACTTTCCATCATTCCCTACCATCAGTAGCTTCCTGATCTTCTGTACTTCTGATCTTCCATGCTTCCTGATCTTCTGATGAATGGACTCTATAGCTATTCAGTAGTATTCATGGACCTGTCCTTGTTCTCGCTGATATATGTACTTGTCACTGTTGTAGATAGCTCCCTAGCCTGTTCACTTCTGTCTACACTGTTCGATCACTTTCCAGCACTGTATTGACCTAGTAGCAGTCTCACTTCACTTTTATCTATTACTTCTCTTGTCCTTGTCTCTTGTTGTGTGACCTGAGTGGTTCCCAGCATGTCTCAGCATTATGGAGTGGTCGTTCTCGACAGTAAGTTGTTCTTATGACTTCTCTTATCCCGTCGACTGAGGACACCGGTCCGCTCTAATTTGACAATTTTGCTTCCGTTATTCCTTTATCCTTCCCTTTTTGCGGCTTTCCCATAGTCTGGTTTATTAGCCATAAGGTTGGATTTTGAAATCTACTGCTAACAAAATCGAAAAATTTATTGTGCCGGTTCCTTGAATTTTTCCTAAGTTTTTCGTTACGCCATACTACACTATCTCCCCCAAACTAAAAATCACAACTGCCCTCAGTTGTTCGCTTAGGTTCAAAGCTCCACGTAGGCATGTAGATAACGAAAAACCGATGAAACCGTCGACTAGAGACAAAATCCGATTTAGACAGACCCAGCCCGTGAGCTATAAAATCTGATCTAAAATCCTTGAAGTCCCCATAGTTGTATTCACAACGTTCGCCAAACTGAATCCCCTAACTATTCTCGTTATCTCTCTCGCTGCGGCACTTCCCATTATCTATGTCGGACAACTCGCCGTCGAAACATGCTTCATTTCTCAAGGAGCTGTCAGAGGACGCGCAGGACCTCTCTCATCTTCTGACAAAGAAGAAGAGCCCCAAGGTCATCGAGGCCCAGGCAAAAATTATCCTCGACAAATTGGTCAGTCCGTTTTTGACTTTCGATCTGATATAACGAAATCTAACCCAATCGCTCGTCTTTTTAGGTCTCCATGACCCCGACCGATATTACAGCATCCTCGAATTCAACAAATGCGTTCTCTGCAATCGACGAGGCCATCACTACCGTCAATGCCGCGACAGGCGTATCTGGGGTCGGCCACTTCCAGCATCTCAAGAAGGCCCGAGATATCGTCCAAATAATTCGGCGAGACCACCTCAAGTCTCGGAAGAAGGTACTTCTTCTTTTCTCTGATTCTTTTCATCATTTCCTAAAATCCGATTTAAAATCTTACAGACTACTAAATCGAAGCAGGTTATCGAAGATGATGAAGACGCGTCCGGAGAAGAAGATGTTGAGGTGGTAGAAAAGGAAACTGCGACCAAGGTACGTGTGCATAACATATCAAACTCGCAATCAATCCTTTACTCACCCACAAACACATCATCAGGACAATAAGTCCGTTACCCGTTCCGCCGCCGTGAAGTTCAAAAAGACCATAAGTCGGATAGTCCGATTTTAGACTATATCCGATTTTAAACTTATGTTCCTTTTTATTCCACAGAAAGCCAATGATAAGGACAAATCTACTCCCGAACCAACTGCCGTTGTCGAACAAGATGTGCAAATGGCCGACGATACTAAAGGCAAAAACACCCCAGCTCGCGCTGCCACTGTAAGCATCCCCTATTCTGACGTTCCTGGCATGGATACATCCTCAAAATCATATCTCGATGCTGAGTACTATCTCGCACAGGCTTCGAAAGCCACGAAGAGCAGTCAGCAGACTCGCACTCAGAGTTCTTCCAAACGAGCTCGTGCATCCGAGATCACCGATACTCATACTCCCGATTCTCGTAAGTCGGATTTTAACTTAATTCCTTCACAGTCGGATTTTAATACATTTGCTTCTATTGCTTCCCTAGACGATGCCGAGCGTACATCCGGTACTCATGCCCACAAAGTCCTCGACGACGTAGCTATGCTACCGTTCTCCAACATGAATAGTAAGAGCACCGACTCCCTGAAGGCCATTGCCAATTACTTAGCTTTGACTTCGGAACAGTCGCTGTTCCAGATTCAGCGGGCCCGTCAGGACTATCTGTCGCATCAGGGTCAATGAGCGGCAGTGTTAGCAATCCTCCTGCAACGGTCTCAAATTGCGGAGGATGCTGTAGAGGTTGCACTAGGGGCAGAGGAGCACCAAGAGCTCGAGGGAGGTCCGTCTGGGTCAGACCACCCCCTTATGGAAGTATCCTCCTAGAACACTACTATCCAGGCCGTTGGTACTAAATATTAGCTAACCAATTCAGTCGCTGGCGTGGAGTTCAACACTCTGCGCTTCTATAGGCGCCGCAAAGTCCGTTTTTCTTTACTCCACTCTTTATAAAACCCATAAAAGCACAAAAAATGTACTAGTAGATAGCATACCAGTTCGGTATTAGCTATAGGCCTACGTTGCCTTTGATTCATTGTGTACAATAAAATCCGATTTTCGTCTATAACCCTATAGTCCGATTTTAGTCGTCTTCTGATTCTCCATCAGACTCTTCTTCGGATTCATCATACCGCTTAGACTTCGGCATCCGATTAAATGCAAAGTCTTCATCCGCATTTTCTTCTAACTCTTCAGAGTCGTCATCAATCATTTTCTCCAACTGCTTCTTAGACAGATCAATAAGTTCGTGAATATCCTCTGGTAACTCGATAGGTTCATAACGGGCATGATGAGGTAGTACCCTGAAGGC
>ML180196.1:0-24058 GCA_004369135.1 Dendrothele bispora CBS 962.96 | reverse complement strand
CTTCTCTTTTTCTTCTTTTATTTCATGTGCCCGCTGTGCCCGCGACTATCGCCCCTTCGCAGTGATTTTTTCTATTCAACTTCTTTGCTTTCGTTTTTGTTTTGGGGATACGTGCAGTCCTTCAGAATTTTAGGTGTGGTCGCCTTCTTCCATCTTGTCATTTACGTTCACTCTTCCAGTCGTAAACAGGCCTATTCAGTTACCCAAAGAAGACAAATCTCATTTTTAACACCATCATTGAGTAGGCTGTATGACAACTGATACGCTGAGGTCCAGGGAACATCTCGGTGTATCTAATACATGTATGTAACAATGTAACAACTACATCGTCATTCCCAGTGGGACTACAGACAGTATCTATAGGTTAACCATCAGTTCATATGTCAGTGTCAAGCTATCGGACTGCAAGCAGCCACAAGAAGTTAATTCTGATCAGAGCCGTTTATAAGCAGGAGGCACAAGGATTAGAGTCAGTATTACAATTGAAAATGTCTAGTACTTCATATAAATATTTTGCTGTGGCAGTGACTCCATAGAGGCTTGAATGAGAAAGAGACTCCGAGCCCGATGGTTATAGGGAGATGTTACTGAGTTTTTTTGCCTTTGAATTTGTATATAGGATATATACCAAGGAAGTCGTTCCTGAGTACGAGTAAAGGTCCCCATGCGTGCACATACATGCTCGGGATCTTCGACTTTTGACATATCCACATCATTATGTGAAACTAATGTCCTATGGTCACGGTTGTAAGTCCACCGAAGCTGTTAGAGGTACATTAGTATCCGCAAAGCACTTTTGTCGTTGCTTGAGTTTCTCTAATAACGACTGCATGACAAGTACATCGCAAATTGAGATGATGATAGTTATACTGTGGTTGTTGGAACACACTTGAAATACTAGCCTGACGAGTATGGCGTTTGAATACATCGGGTCTGAATCTAGGAAGAATTTGCTTTTTCTATTCAACTTCTTTTTTTTCGTTTTCGCCATTGGGGAGGAGGAGTTTATGTACTGTATACAACAATGTAACGATAGATATAACTACACCATCGTTCCTGAGACTACAGGCAGTACCTATAGGTTACTCATCAGCTCATATGTACAGTGTCAAGCTATTAGGAGTCACAAGAGGTTAATTCTGACCCTTTAAATCAGAGCCGTTTATAAGCAGGAGACACGAGGATTTATCAATACTTACTATCTAGATTCTAGAATGTCTAGTACGCCATATATGTCCCACCGGCTTCGCAGTAGGCTCTGAAAGTCTCTACAAGCGGCTGCGCGTGGGGGGGCGGCCTCGCCCTGTAGCACTGTACTTAACTTTCTTGATGTGTGACTGCAATCCCACCCCGCCGGGGTCCTGAAGGGGCCACTTGGTGTGGATCTATCTATCTATCTATCTATCTATCTATCTATCTAGCTATCTATTATGTACATACTTCGAATGAGAAAGAAACTCTGATGGGTACAGAGACACGTCACTGAGGTTTTTTTGTCTTTGGATTTGTGTAAGTATCCAGGATACATAGGAGGATCCTGAGTCCCTCGGAGCAAAAGGTCCCATTGTGTGCATTTCGAAAGTGCATGTTTGGGATCTTCGATATTAATGAGTTTTTTGCCTTTGAATTTGTGTAAGTATCCAGGATACATTACATATCAAGGAAAGTTGTTACTGAGTCCGAGTAAAGGTTTCAATGCGTGCATTTCAGAAAAAAAGTGCATGTTCGGGATCTTCGATATTTTGACACATGCACTTGAAGCGGCGTACACGTTAGCGTTCATTACATGGAACTGATGTCAATGGCTGTTAGTCCACCGAAGATAAGTTCCACTACTAGAGGTACATTGCCTGCAAAGCACTTTTTTGTCATTGCTTAAGCTTCTGTGTCGTGCTATTGAGCACCGTGTCACAAAGGTACTACTGCCTCGTACATTGAGTCTTGCGTTTGCGTCCAGTGTCGGATGAGTTTGGATCTAGGTGTTCAGATTTGCTGTTCGTTTCCGTAAGCCAAAAGATATAAAATTTTTAGATCTAACGCATTGTTGATCTGTTCAATGAAACTTTTTGATACTTTATCAATATCATCTAGACCTTGTGCTTATCGGGGAGGGAGAAAGCAGACATGTTGTAAACCAGAAATGATGGATCCTCTGAATCTAATTTGACTGATTCCATTATAAAAGCTGCATGAATGTACAGTCTTGATGTCGAAGTGCGTACAAACATACAGAACCGGATTAACCAGTCCCATTCTTCGAAACCGAAGGGAGCCAAACACCAGTTCTCTGTGAACAATGTTAACTGTAGGAGGTGTGGTGCGGTATGTATATGAGAGCGTCGACTCGGATATTTCTACAGCCTTCTATACAGCATATTGACTCAATAAGCTGTGTTCTAGATGAGTCTGAATAGGCGCAGTAAATTGGCGTGTATACAACTCTAAGAAAGTTTGGGTTGCACATGGTATTAATGAGGATCGGTGTTGGTTATTAGTGGAAATATTAAAATGCTATTCGACGATGTAAGACCTAGTAAGTGTGAGTAGTGTCAGTGCTAACCGTGACCGACGTGTTCGTGTTTTTGATTTAGACTAGTTACATTCTATCAAACTCTAACTAGCGCTCTAGCTTTCAAAGTTGGAACCATAACGTGCGTCACACGAGTGATAATCTTACTAAGTACTGCGCGCTACCGAAAGCGCCGAGGGAGAAGAACCCAGGTACGGAAGCGGAACTGCCCTGATCCAGAAATAAGCAGTGCAAAATTACTTACGTAAATGGAAACCAAGGAGGTTTCCTTGTTTGGTTTCTTTGGTTTCGCTTTTCTATATCATCGTCTCCACTCGCTTTTCCCGTCCCCAACGCTTGCCCCTCTGGTTATTTTGAAGAAAAAGTGAAATAAAGGGGACAAAAAAGGATATGGCTACTTGGTGTGTAACAACTGTTTTCTCTTTCTAAGCTTTGTGGAGCTAAAACGCTCGACGCTTGACGCTTCTTTCTGTTGATGTTTAACAGGACAGACATCCTCTCTCTCGTCGTTGTCAGTAAACTCTTTTCGTTTGCTTGCGCGCGCATGGTTTATGTAACCTAACATCTACACACAGACCGTGGCTGTATTCGGAGGGATAGTAGTCGGTGTCCTCGCTGTCGTTCGGTCATTCTCGGAAGGTGTAAAGTCTACAAAAGAAAAGCAAGTGTGACGTTCCTCCCCCTTTTTTTGTGTTGTAAACCGTCCTAACTGACCTCGTCTTATTCTCTTCCAAATACACTTCTACGCTCGTCGTCACGATGAATGACCGTCCCAGGTTGAAAGAGAGGGGCGTTGACGTATCAAAAGGCGGTGTATCCGTCAAGACTTCCAAGAGGATGGACAGGGAGAGTTATGTCGACGCTACACAAAGGTGCGTGTCGTCCTACTCTTCATTTCCCGTTCCGTTCCGTTCTATTCCTTTTGCTCCAACGTCGGAATCTTTTGGTCTAACGTCTACCCACCCTGTCCATTTTGGTCTTTTACCCCACCCCTTTCAACGGTTTCCCTTCTCACCTCCCCTTTCCCTCCCCTTCCCCCTCGTCCACCCAACATATCCCCACGCATACACAAACAGAGGCATAATCCGAGCCATGGGTGCCTCCTCCATCGGCAAATCCAGTCAAATCCCTCAATCCCCTCCCACCAGCGCTAACACCTCCTCCGTACCTAGTTCCGCAGCACTCTCACCACCCGCTATTCAACGCACTTTGTCTGCTTCTAGTACGGGTTCTACGGTTAGCTCGAATGGGAGTGCGAAGAAGGGGTTTTTTAGGAGGAGGAAGGAGTAAAGGATAGGATTAGGATTGGGGACCCTGGAATAAGGATAGGAATAGCGGGTTAGAAGGGAGGAGGGGGTTTCGAAATGAATGGTAAGGAAAGGAAATTGCGGTCTCTCTTGGTTCGATTTTTGTACTGTCGCTCGTTCAGCTATCCGTTGTCTCGTCGTTCATTGTGTGTGTGTATATATCTGGGGCTTTTTTGGTTCTTGGGGTTGACTTCCTTCGTCCCTGTTCATCTTTTCGGGTCTCGCTTTCTCCCCTTCGCTTTCAGTCTTATATCCGTTCCTCTTTCCTCTTCTCCACCTACTTTTTTATCCCTTTTCTCCCTCCCCTCTGGACTTTCCCTCCCTCTGTCTCACTGGTACCGCTCACCCCAACGACATCAAAACTCCACTCTCTGATCAATACACCGCCTTGCTCCAACCCCTTCAGCCAATATCTCGTGTTTCCCCTTGCTAAAACCTCACTACCTCAACTTTCGGGATCGTCATCTTCATCTATATAATAAATGCATTATTTTTTTATTCGTTTCTCTATCATTCGGTTCCCAGTTCATCCCTCCAATCTCCATCATTCAACTTTTCTTCCTTTGACGTCTCCTATCCTTCTCTCCCCATCCCCGCCCCCGCCCCTTCCAATTTTTATCCTATTTCCCTCTTTTCATTTCTTCCAAAATTCCTATATAACCACTCAACACCAATCGACCGACCGGCCAATTGAACCAAAATCAATGCGTTTCTTGACGGACTTTTTGTTCTTTCTATCTATCCCCCCCAAAAAACGTTCTTGAGTATAATTATACATGTATGTACACGATATATGTCATCTGCTAACTATATATGCGCGCTAGACGCTCATACTCATAAAAACCTCAAATGTTTGATGGCCGCATGATTCCTAGGTTCCTGCTTTCTTAGTCCCTTCTTCGTTCTTTCCTTTTGGTCTTGCCTAACGTATACCTATTCATCTCTTTCTTCGGACATCTTCCTCGTATCTCCGATTCAGCACTTGCGCTCGTCGACGGTCCTCATAGTTTCGTATTCCGTTATTTCCTTCTCATCACAGGCAAAATAGAAGTTGATCGACGTCAAAAACATTTTTGTGTGCCCCTTTTCTCGGTACTTTTTTTTTTTTTTTTTGAGAACGGTGATTTTAGCTTTTAGCGCCCATCCATACTTCATCATTTCAACTCGATATCAAACCTTCCCTTCTCTATTTCATATCATGTCATGTTCACGTCAAAAAAAAAGAAAGTTCGATTCATTCTTATCATTCCGAGCTAAACTGTAAAGTGTAAAAGTGTAAACTGGTAAAGTGTACCTACTTCTCGCCTACCTTCTATGATACTGGTCTTCTTCGACCTCTCCCTTTCTTCTCCTCTGATCTCGCATGCATATGTTTTGAATAAATACTACTCTCCCACTCCCATTTCAGTCTAGCTACCATCTATCTCATTCTGTTCACTTCACAGTAGGAGCCCTTGGTATGATTGGACCCATCAAGGCTCATGAAAAGCAAAAAACAGATTGGTCAACAATTTGTTGTGTTATCCTTGATGAACCCCAATCCCTAGACGCTCATAAGAGAAAAGACTCGACCGTTTTGCCATGATAGCCGGATTGGTTCCTTCCTGCTTTCTTAGTCCCTTCTTCGTGCCGTTTAACCCTCCCTCCCCTCAAATTCTAATTCTTCCTTTTTCCCTTATTTGTTCTGTCTCTTCCTGGGGAAAAGAGGGGGGGGGGGGGGGGTTACATCTTTTTTTCCCCCTAACCTCACCTTCTTGTATTGCTCCCTCAGGTTCATCTCTCGGACTCTTGATCTCAACAATATTGTTATTATTATTTTCAGTACTTCAGTACTTCAGTCCCCCGTCTAGATCCGTATGTATCTAGGTCTATTCTTTGGTTCCCCGGAGAAATTGTGTTCAACGTCACATATCTCGTGCTCATGCTGGTGCTAATAAGGTCTCCAACAAATTCTGCACGCCCATATTCATTTATGTTGAAGGACATCAACTCCATGTATTTGATTTGATCAAAGTACGTCCTTAGGCCTCAGAACTGATAATTGTCCAGAAGATCTGGGATAAGAATGAAAGAACTGTGAAATTATTTCCGTTATGTGTAACAACCTTCCAAAAATGAACTGTTCAGACATCAGTATTATGCATTACTGAGAAATTCTTCCAAATAGTACAGTATCTGAATTTCTATACATAGTACCTTCTTTTGTTGTTTTCTAGTTAATTTATAAATTGTAATCCAAACATAGAATGGTTTTTTGTTAATATAGTATAGTTAGAATGGCTGTCTGTTTTACGATTGGAGCTGAGGACAATGGCATTTGAGATCACTGTAATTCTGTCTGATATACACACTTTGTATATATGCTTTATAGTTCATGCAGTTTGAGATTATGGCGAGACATCTCTGAACACTTTGCCCAGTCCCTGAAAAGTTCATTTTTCCCGATACATGTACATGAGCTGCATCAGGGTGTCAAGGAGGAAGACAGTGACATACATTCCTGAGCAAGAAAATTCAATCCCAAAACAAGATTAGGTCCCAAAACAATCAGGTATGTATATAAAGACCAACTTTGGCATTTGTAGGAAAAAATATTCCACATTCAAACCTCTCTATAATGCCTTTGACTCTATCAGGTGGAGCCAGTAAGTACCTCATAATTCAATAGAGAGTTTGCGCAGAGCCAACCGCTGCCACGTGCGGCTTATATAACCGTGCGCTAGCGGTTGGCTGTCATCGTTTGTGCGCAAGCCGACCACATATTTTTGAGAGAGTATAACCCGTTTTTTTCCCTTGTAGTGCATTCTAATAGAGTCCATCATCCTACAACAACAAATATAGGCAGCGCTCAGAGAGCGAGCAGCGTAACGAGGATTGGTTGACATGTCATTTCACTATCAGTTGATTCTAACTTGGACCAGCTGGGACTCGGAGGGCACTTATTGAGGCGTCAAGAGTGTGTAAATGTTTACTTCTCCTGAGAAAAAGTGCTAGAGTTCTATTTACGACCCATGGTATCCGAAGGAAGGAACGGTTGGCTTGCGCACAAACGATGACAGCCAACCGCTCGCGCACAGTTATATAAGCCGCACGTGGCAGCGGTTGGCGCTGCGCAAACTCTCTAATATGCATTTGGGATGACATTATAATTGGTATTTCTATGGCACTCTCCTCCTTCATGATGTATAGCTTCCGGAATTGCTCAAGCCATAGAGATAGGATATGCTGAGGCAGGAGCTGAAGGTGTATTTGGTTGTGATCAAAACAAAATGAATAAGACAGAGGACACATGTAAAAAAGTGACAAATTCCAATTTCTAAGTGGTCCAACACTAGAATGGTCAAAAAAAAATTCTATGATGTTATAACTGCATGTGTCCATGACTTTTGGTAAGCACAAGGAAAGAATGTCTATTGTAGCAAAGTGAAAAAAAAGAGAAAAAAAGAGAAAAAAAGGAAGAAGTGAGAAATGAGAAGTGAGAAGTGAGAAAGAATAAGATGAAACAAAAGACCATCTGTCCTGATATTGTTGTTGAAAGAAAGTGTGTAGTTAGAATTCAGAAAATGAAAGAAAGAAATTATTTTGGATCATCATCCCAACTTTGAGTCCAATCTCCACCAAAAACAAAATTACTCCAATCTACTTGCATAACAGCACCTTCAGCATCTGAAGGAATTGTTAAAACCTGTCTGGTATCTAGGAAACTAAATCTGAGATAATGTGGTATCCAGAGTATGAGGTCTGAAGGCTGTTGGAGAGAGTGTAACCAACCATCAGGAGCAAGGCTGCAGGGGATTTGAGGAGGAGAATGTACATTTGAAAATTGGAGTTGCTGTGAGGAATATTGTGATATGGAAGGAGTTTCCTGTTGCTTAGATTGAGACAATAGTACAGATATGTCATTAGGGGTGTTTGCCACTGACTGAACAATGTCAGTGTGGCCCTGTGGAGGCTGGCCAACTGGCTGTCCAGTCTGAGAGTCCCATATTCTGACTGTCTTGTCCTCAGATCCAGACACTATGTGTATGCCATCAGTGGAGTAGGCCACTGACTGAACATGGTCAGTGTGGCCCTGTAAAGGCTGGCCAACTGGTTGTCCAGTCTGAGAGTCCCATATTCTGACTGTCTTGTCTTGTGATCCAGACACTATGTGTCTGCCATCAGGGGAGTATGCCACTAACTGTACATGGTCAGTGTGGCCTTGTAGAGGCTGGCCAATTGGCTGTCCAGTCTGAGAGTCCCATATTCTGACTGTCTTGTCTTGTGATCCAGACACTATGTGCCTGCCATCAGGGGAGTATGCCACTGACTGAACATAATCAGTGTGGCCCTGCAGAGGCTGGCCAACTGGCTGCCCAGTCTGAGAGTCCCATATCCTGACTGTCTTGTCTCCAGATCCAGACACTATGTGTCTGCCATCAGGGGAGTATGCCACTGATGAAACATCGTCAGTGTGGCCCTGTAGAGGCTGGCCAACTGGCTGTCCAGTCTGAAAGTCCCATATTCTGACTGTCTGGTCCCGAGATCCAGACACTACATGTCTGTCATCAGGAGAGTATGCCACTGAGTGAATATTATCAGTGTGGCCCTGCAGAGGGTGGCCAACTGGCTGTCCAGTCTGAGAGTCCCATATTCTGACTGTCCCATCTGAAGATCCAGACACTATGTGTCTGCCATCAGGAGAGTATCCCACTGACCAAACCCAGTCAGTGTGGCCCTGCAGAGGCTGGCAGAGTAGCTGTCCAGTCTGAGAGTCCCATATTCTGACTATCTTGTCTTCAGATCCAGACACTATATGTCTGCCATCAGGGGAGTATGCCACTGACAAAACATTGTCAGTGTGGCCCTGCAGAGGGTGGCCAACTGGCTGTACAGTCTGAGAGTCCCATATTTTGACTGTCTCATCTGAAGATCCAGACACTATGTGTCTGACATCAGGACTCGGAGAGTATGCCACTGACCAAATTTTTTCAGAGTGGCCATGCAAAAGCTGGCCAACTGGCTGTCCAGTTTGAGAGTCCCATATTCTGATTGTTTTGTCCCAAGATCCAGACATTATGTGTCTGCCATCAGGGGAGTATGCCACTGACTCAACATAGTCAGTGTGGCCCTCTAGAGGCTGGCCAACTGGCTGTCCAGTTTGAGAGTCCCATATTATGACTGTCATGTCAGAAGATCCAGACACTATGTGTCTGCCATTTGGGGAGTATGCCACTGATAAAACATTGCCAGTGTGGCCCTGAGAGTCCCATATTATGACTGTCATGTCAGAAGATCCAGACACTATGTGTCTGCCATTTGGGGAGTATGCCACTGACACAACTTCATCAGTGTGGCCATGCAAAGCTCGGCCAACTGGATGTCCAGTTTGAGAGTCCCATATTCTAACAGTCCCATCTGATGATCCAGATGCTATCTGTCTGCCATCAGGTGAGTATGCCACTGAATGAACATAGTCAGTGTGACCTTGCAGTGGCTGGCCAACTGGCTGTCCAGTCTGAAAGTCCCATATTCTGACTGTCTGGTCCCAGGATCCAGACACTATGTGTCTGCCATTAGGAGAGTATGCCACTGACAAAACATAGTCAGTGTGGCCCTGCAGAGGCTGGCCAACTGGCTGTCCAGTATGAGAGTCCCATACTCTGACTGTCTTGTCCTCAGATCCAGACACTATGTATCTGCCATCAGGGGAGTATGCAACAGAGCCAATAGGCCCTGAGCAATGCAACACTTTTAATGCACCTAACCACCTTTTTGCCTGCATTTCTATCCTTATGCTATGCTTCACATGTTTTTGCAGTGCTTCAAAGCACTCTATGCGTCCTACAGCCATAGGTAGAACTGAGACATACAGGTGTGGCGTACTTTCGTTAATTGCATCAAAAAACCTGTCCACCAAAATCTGAACTTCATGCAGAAGTAGATCAAGGTCATTCTCCTAAGAATATAATTCAGTTTTTCAATCCTTTACATGTTGTGAATTCCTTACCTGGCATAGCCAAGCCCATTTCCTGGCATTTCTGAGGCAATTATTAGATGTGTGCAACTCTCCCATCACACTCAGACATTCCAGCCAATATATTAATAACTTTTCTGCTCCAAAATCTCTCAAGCTTTTTTTAAAGCTCCTCATATCAAAGTGTTCACCAGCCTCTACCAAATGCTTGCTCCAGAACATACAGCTATACTCTAGCTGAGGTGAGATATATTTTTCAATTCTTTGTTCAATTGGGGGATTAACAACTTGTGCATTTCCCAGGCACGATGTCTCTAAATTGCAGATATTGAATTTCAGCTCTTTTGTTAAGACTTTTATACATATTTCTGAGACCATCATATGGGCATCTTGTTCCTTTATAAACCACTTTCCTGATTCATGTTCTGAGATCAGAAAATCCCCAAAAGATAAGTGATTGTATAGTTTCCCATCGTCTTTGTATATCACTGCCTGAAGATTTTTCAGAACCTTCTTGGTTACAGCAGGTGTTATTCCTTTCACATCCAACAGCCCCATAAATTTTGCTGTGGATATAGGCTCTATAGCAGCTATCAGGAGCTTCATCACTGTCTTGAAATATTCACAACTCTCCTCCTCTGAAAAAGCTTCTTCCAGTACCATGTTGTATAAATCATAAAGCTGTTGGTGTGGGCCCCTACTTTTATTCGGGTTTGGTCCAATCCCAAGGAGTATACTTAATCTTTCCTTCTCATTCATTCCCTTTTTTATGTATATCAGGGCTGTAACAACCCAGATAAAAAGACCATCTGCTTTTTCAACTAGCCTGTTTACTTCCTCAGAAGTAATCTCAGGATTAGATTTGAATGTTGTTTCAATGAGTAATTTGATGTCTGAGCTAGCATCATAGTAACCTTTTGTGAGGTTAAACTTAGAGACAGAGGGGGATTCCAAAGCTTCTTCAATGTCCTGATGAGGTCGGCTTGTAATGACAACTTTAAGTACAGCTACTTCATTGCAAAAATTGATCAAGCCTTTAAGCAATGTTTCACGTTCGGTTTCTACCCCCCACTCATCAAGACCATCAATTATTATTATGATCCTCTTGTTCATTGATTTCTTAAAAACAGTTGGATTAAGAAAGTTGTTGATCTGTTCTGACAATGGCAAATCTGGAGCATTCAGGGATACATCCTTCTCAAACATTTCAAGCAAAAACTCTCCATATTTTGGGCATATCCTTGCCAATTGATAACAAATTGTTGGGACCAGCAAAGATGGTCTGCTAGTCTCTTGACCTTTGACACAGTGAAAAGTTAATGCAAGGGAAATTTTATCATCCAAACAGGTTCTGATCCTGGTGGTCAGAGATACTGCAACTGCACTTTTACCAGCACCAGCAATGCCAAAAACCCAAGCAATACTGTCTTTAGAACTGATAGCCCATTTCTCCAGGTCTTGAAGTAGTTCCACCCGAGTTCCTTTCAAGCACTCATAATTCTTTCTCACAGGATTTACAATAGCACCCAGCTTATTTTCAAGGATTTTAAGTTGACTGGCATCTATAGTAAAATGAATAAGAATGCATCATCTAGTCTTGAAAAACTTACTGTTGTTATAATACATAACTACATCTCTTCCAGCATTATATATCTGTGAACCACTCAAGTTGTTGTTTGACATGTTTGGAAAAAACTGAATTTGCTGAGCTGTAAAATTATTAGCAAATCAAAAAGAATAACGTAACCTCCTTACCTGTAGCACTCTGATCTTGCCTTTCAGTATCTCCGGAGGCAAAAACTGTGTTTGGGCTCTTGTGTGGAAGTTCCAATTCAGGACCAACTCCAAGATCAGCAGTACTGTTTCCATCATGTTTGTCTGTGCAACTGTCATTGGTAAGTTAGAAATTGATAATACTCTCTCCACTCACCTAATGGATTCTGACTATGACCTTCAGTGTTCTCAGAGACAGTAACAGTACTTGGATGGTTCCCTGCTGGATTATCTCCTCCTTCTCTGAGAGCAAGAGAGCTATTGTTGCGCCCTGAAGTTCCAGACACCTTTCTCCTTTTGCTCCTATGCGTGGACATGGTTCAGATGTGGAAGCCGAACAACTTGTAACTTGTAAAACTATCCAAATGCACGTGACAATGAGATAAGTTCAGTCGAGAAACCTTAATTCTGTACTTCAAACCTTAAAATATGCCACATGTTTTGGACAGTTCAACTGAAACTTGGCTTCTATTCCACATTGGCTGTACGTGCGGTGATAAACAGGTAGTTCCCGACTTATAGCCTTCCCCTTCCAAATTGCTCTATCGACTGAATATTCTATGTCTCAGCGTTTAGGTTCTTTGGATCTCTGTACTTACTCAGTACTTGGTATGCTTACTATTTTCATTCTCTTTTATTCTCTCAATTCCTACCTCGTGCGTTAAGAACTACCGAGGCAATGCAGTAGTTCCCACCGAGTAGTATAAAGGCCCTGCAAAATTATACGTTGAGAAATCAGAATTTCTCATTTTAATCTGACCAGTATCCAGATCAGAAGAAAACACAGTGATACCTCAGGGACCAGTAAGTAGTTCTCTCTGTGGTCCCTTAATCCCGTCGGGCCTCGAAATATACAAGGCTCGGTCTACGCTGTATTGTACTTCTATATATAGCTATTACATATGACTCGATGAGTAGTTTCTTATGAAAATTATGACTGAGCCTTCAAGCGCCATTCATGCACAAGTGGGTCACGAGATATAACTGAGGGACAACAGAGAATTCAGAACGTAGCGGATGATTACAGAGGTAGTATATGCATATGTACAATAGTTTCGCTAGATCATCTAGTATACTGTTCCTTCCCTCTAACTACAGTCTTGGACAATCGTTACCCCTTCGACTCTGTTTCGACTACTTGACCGTTGTTCGCGATTACCTTGAAGCGTAATAAAAAGAAAAAAAAGAGAAGAAAACAATTGTTAGGGAGGGTTGTCAATAGAAAGAAAGATTTTGGAAGGGAAGATGGTGCTAGCAAATGATTGATGTAAGCGGGGAAAGGAAACGCACGAACGGTGAACGGTAACTGTGATGGATCAATGCCTTGTCCAGTAGTAAGTATCTATATTTTCATATGTACAAAGTCTCAATCTACCTTACTTACGGATATGATCACTAATTCATGCTTCGGGCATGCCTCGGACATTTATTTCTCCTTTGTTCTACTTGATTCTCCTCTCTTCTACTCTATTATACATGAATATTCTAGCTATTTCTTATGACTCGACAGTACAGTATATAAGTAGGTAGCTTAGATACATTGTATTAAGCCTTTCCTCCTCTGCAATACATCTGTATTTGCCTTACATCTTGACTGATTGTAAGTTTCGGTACCCTTTGCAATGCGCTAGCTTGTATTGGTTGCTATTCTCGACCTCTATTGACGCCTTTGTGCTCAACAAGTGCTTGAGATCATTCGGTTTCCTGCGTAACGCGTGAGCTTACCTAGATTTCACCGAATTAGGCTTCACCATTTTCTTTATTGGTCATCTATTATCGTTTGCAAAAAAGTGAGAAAACGCGTGTCGGCAATATTGTTACATGTTTTATGCGCATCAACCTGAAACAGCTCATATCTCAACAACTACTCAGTTCCACAATGGTGAGTGGATATTGCCAGGACCAGAAAAATTGCCCCTATAATCCTGTATGCTTGAATTTTTGTGAAATATGTTGTTGCCATTCTATATCCAAATAAAGTACATCTTAATATCACTATAGATTACTATACAATAAACATGTATTCCAGGCAAACAAAGCTTATAGCAATGTTGAGGCAATTTTTTTGATTGATTTATGATTAAAGAAATATGAGTGAACTCATATATCAGGGAGGTTTCTTGCAAATTTCTTCAATTTTACACTTGTCAACCTAAATTAACCTGTATCCCAATGAATATCTTGTTCTGTACTATCCATTAAGTGTTTCCACAACCAAAATAATTGCCCCAACAATCCCATAGACTTTGTTTGCCTGGAATACATGTTTATTTTATAGTAATCTGCAGTGACATTAAGATATGCTTTATTTGGACATAGAATGGAAATAACATATATTTAAAAAAATTCAAGCATACAGGATTGTAGGGGCAATTTTTCTGGTCATGTCAATATCCACTCAGTATTGTGGAGCTGAGTGGTTGTTGAGATATGAGCTGTTTTGGGTTGATGTGCATAAATCATGTAACAATTTTGCCAACGCGCGTTTTCTCATGTTTTTTGCAAATGATAATAAGAGTTTCTGAACCCGAAACTAACCCGATTTCATTACACTGGTGGACACACTGGGAACTCTCTGATTGATCTTTTTGACTCGCTTTACTCATCACTTGGATTTACCTGTTCCTACACTCAAAATTCATTCTGCTCTGATTGATCTGTTCAACTCACTTTATTCATCACTTGGATTTACCCGTTCCTACATCCATTAATTCCACTCGTTGTCCAATCAACTCATCTACGTAATCCTTTTATCATTTGCTCCTGTGTTTGACTCTCGTGTGCACCATATATCCATATTCATCATTTCTGATCTCATCCCTTGTGACTATGTCAGAACTTTTAAACAGCTCTAATAATGACATAAGCATTATAATGGTGTCATTGTCATCAGCCGGTCCATTATAATTGGCGATTATACAACGGCTGCCGGTAATAATAATTTAATAAGTAGATGTCCGAGTTTCCGGTGCTAATAAGTACAAGGTTCGGCATTTGACGCCGCTTCCTCTCGAAAATTATTTGTGCCCTCAACCTACTACAGTCGTTTGACCGTGCTTCAAAACTATTGTTTATCTTTCTATTGGTTCAGGCTTTTATGAAAATTGTTTGTCCAGCATGAGTAGCATCGTGTAAACTAATAAAACTGTACGAGCTTTTAAAGATGTAAATATTAATGTATGATCTTCTACTTGACAAAATGTCACGCTTTTGGGGCACTCCATGACAGCATTATCACTGTAACTCCAAATCCTCTGCAATTCTCTTGAAGCCCAATGAGCACTGATGCATTCAAAGACTGCCTTGTTGACCATCCTGGGTGTCCAAATGCTGAGAAGAAGAAGCCAAAAAGACATTAGAAATGATAGAATGGAATGATAGAATTGTGAAGAGATGCATGCAGCAGTCACACTTGTAACTACCTTCTAGAACACTCCCATCCCTCTCAACTTGTACACCACCAACCCAAATGATCTATGTGCTAGCCCAGATGTTTACCTCTCTTGTATTGGGCCCAATTTTGAGCCCAGAAGCTTGTGAACATGAGTGCCAAGGCATGTCTAAATTATTGTGAATTAATAAGTAATTGTACCATCACACTGCAGTAGTATCACACTAATTCATCTCGGCATTTGGACAGAAGCTATAGATAGCATATGTGTCTCAAGTGCTACTAATGTCCCAAGCGTGGCCAAATGACTGTATTCTGTATCATGATATGTCAAACACCAAAATATGTATCATATTCTATTTCCACTCATTTCAAATCCTTGGTGATTTTTTGAAGTAAGCTTATGACATTCACCCTCAGGTCTGGTCAAATCAAAATGCCACCAAGAGCAAAAGAAACAAGAAATGGAATATGTGGTTCAAGTGTGATAGTGTCTAAATGCATACATTTAAATCATTTTATTGAAATGAGATTGGACTCAATATTTGGAGACATACTCATTGCTACCAAATGAGTATGGTAACAAGCAGAATCAGAATAAGTACCGGCAGGAGAGGAAGGCGTGACTCTATGGAATAAACAACATCCAGCAGGGCATCTTGCACAATGTGATTCTATCCAGATGTTCCTCAATGTATTGAAATTGGGTGAATAATTTCTAAGATAGATTCAATGAGCTTCTTGAGATGTACAACACTGTGAGGAAGGAGAAACAAATCATTTCAAAGAATTTTGCCATTGTTTTATTGTTTTGGGCCACCATCCTTCATGTTGCAGATGTAGTCTAATTTGAACTTTCTTGCTGTAAATGTGGGTCTAACATAGACACTTTTACAATCTCAACCCCAAGACATCCAAATGAATGCCTTTTGACCAATTCATTGAAAGCAGACCTTAACATGAGACCATCACAAAAATACAACACACCAACTGATCTGACTGCAGCCTATTCTCAGACTATAAATACCAGATGATTATCTTTTCTTCCACTAACATCAGCCCTGCATAAGTTGATCATTAAACTTTTTCACAATTGATAATATGGATTGATCATTCACCAATGGGTTGTTGTATTTTCTTTGGAATGAAGTTGATTCAATAGGATGTGGACAAGTTTAAATAATACACAGTTTGATTGTGCCCACTTCTCCCATGGCAAATGTGTTCCATTATTGAGAAGTAACTACCAAAACATAGCTCAAAGTTCAACATGACAGTAAGTATATGAGTGTATCATATGGGTATATGAGAAAGGAAATAGAAACACTAAATAAGGAAGCTGATATGGAGGGCACTTCTTCAATAGTTGGAATGGTAATTAATTAAGGAACTTGGAAGCTTTTTGTTAATGAATGAAAACCAGGTCTGTATGCACAAATTGCCTGTGCAAGTCCTTTCATAGGAATACAAGATTCAAAACTCTTACATTGGTAATTAGTCACTGTGGTACTTATGTATAAATACTAGTGTTGGAGCATTGACTTGAATCTCAGACTAAGTCTTGTTTCCTTTTTTGTCTCATGTTCTGCCTGACAACAAGATGGAGGACAGGAAATCAGATATGACACATGCACATCACAGGTGAGTTCTGGTAGTCTTCAATTGGTATGCTCGTGCAAAAAGGAACAGACTACAGGAAGAAAAATAGGAACACCGCGCAATCTGATGAGGCATCTCGGTATCACTTACCAGAAGGGCGGGGTTGTTAATAAAAAAAAGATTAATTGAGGGGTAACACGAGAGTAGTTTGGTACTGAGGCGTGTTGTGGTACTTAAATAAACCTTGAGGGTTCACACTAATATAGCAGAATGGTACAGTGGTTCCCCGACTCTCTCCGAGAGGAGGGCCTTGTTCCCCCCCCTAGCACCAAATGTCCCACGGGCCCAAAAATTGGCTGACACATGCTAGTTTTCTCTCACGCCTCTTTCCTGCTGCTCATAGCCCCAAAACGCTCCCACGACCCCAAAAATTGGCTGACAAATGCTAGTTTTCTCTCACGCCTCTTTCCAGCCCTGAGTGCATACGCACTATTCACAAGTCCGGCAGCGCAGAAATAGTGCGAGTTTCAAGACGGCTGGGTACGAGGCTAATTTATCCAAAGGAGACTACATTGTGTTTCTTGCTTCCCCCTCGCACCAGCTTCTTTGCTTGAGATGCGGCACTTCAGAGTTCATCCCCAATGGCTGGCTCCATTCATTCATTGTTAATTCTCGTTTGTCTGATGCCAAGCTATGAAATGACTTCTGTCTCCATCACTGGTACTGATTTCTATGTTTGTTCGATGGTAAGGTGTGAAATGTTGGAGCAGTGAGCGCTTGAGCATTCATCTCTGAGGTACCTTTTATCTGTTTTGTTGGCTGAGTTTCCATTAACATCTTTGTAAGTATGTGTTTTTTTTACTCTTGGAATAATAGTTCCAGGTAAGTCGCATCTCCCATCTTTTATTCTCTTTCAAATGTATTCATGATGTGTGGGTTCCACCACTGCGTTATGGGAAGGTGAACCAAATCTCTCCTATCTTTTATTCTCTTTCAAATGTATTCATGTGTGGGTGCACCAGATTCTGCTACTGCGTTATGGCAAATACTCGAAGACAGCGAGACCAACTGACAGTATGAGCATGTTTCAAAACCCATGCAGGTCCTAATCGTACTGGTTGCTGTGGGTTCTCCTTGGTACGTCATTTGCTTCTTCACCTTGTACATACCAGAGTATGGTTCTGGTTTACGTTACTCGGAGTAACACAAGTGAATACTGTTACATACTATGTCAAGAACTTTCAAGTTGTGTTCGAGACCGAGAGTCGGGGATTGCGAACGCGCACGCGGAGCGTTACTGAATAAGTACGTCAAAAAAGTGCTGGCACTTATAGACGTACGAGCCCATGTGACACGGGTTCGATTCCAGGTTGAAACAATCTAACGAAATAGGTATACAATTCTTTTGCCAACCGTTTAATGCTTATTTGTGCCGGATTAGCCGTTATAATGACCATAATGCCATAATGGCTGATGCGTCTAATGAGTATATCTTTGTGTCTATTGGCCGCTTATTATGGCCCCCTGCCATTACGGCCATTATAAGCGATCATGGTCTGTTATTACCGAAACCGAAAAGTTCCGACATATCACCCTACATGTCTGAATCTGAGCTCAAACTCATTGAATTGAAACCTATTAACCATACCTCTGGAATCAAAACAGTCACACCCTCTGAGACCGACACAGTCACTGAGAAAGAACTCAGTTTTCCAACTCTCCGTGCACTAAAACACATTGGCAAGGATCAACCTATTCTGGACCGTTGTCATAAAGCACTAGAAATTGGAACACAATTCCTACAATTACCCTGGCTTCTCGGAGCACAACCTGCTCAACGCCAACTTCATAAAACAGTCTTCACAGCGGAACTTACCTTGCTTGATGATCTTTTGCATCAGTTTAGAACTTTTGCAAGGGATGACCAAACATACTATGCTCTCAAGCAGGAGACATATCAGCAGCTTTCAGTCCTCTTGTATCATCATCTGAAGTCTAGCTCGATCTCTTCTAAAATATCTGGTGAACAGATACCAGATTTCCCTGGATGGCCTCATGGCACCGTTGGTACAGATTTCTTTTCCCAAAATGACATTGAAATCCTTGCAGTCTCATACCGTGTTCAAGTCGAACATTTTCTCTTCAGACTCAACCAGATTCATAACTTTTCCACCAATGAATCTCAGCTCTACAAAAAGAAAGAGCTTGTGATGTCCCCTCCTAATAGCAGTCTAAACTCTTTTAGCATTGCCGTTGATGCCCGCCGTCGTCGTTCTCACATGTTCATACCCAAATCTTCTATTTCTTGGACTTCCGCCCCTATCCACACATCCCGACTCGCAGATCTTTTTAATGACTCGCCTGGTGATCCCGATCCAAATAACTCTGACAATGACAATTCTGGAGATGAGAGACCGCCCAACTCGCTGTAATGGTGAACATCACAGACACATTGCTGGATTTCGCGGTTTTCACTTTGATCTTAAATTAAAATTTGATGCTGTACCTAAGTGGGATGGGAACATGGACACCATCATTCGCTGGATCAATCAAATCAATGATCTCGCTCATAAGTCCCCTACTATGTACAAGCAACTTGGGCAAGTCATTCCAAGGCATCTTGAGGGCAAAGCTGAGGTGTGGTATTATTCATCAAAGAAGGAGGCCATCGCTTCGCGTGGCAGATACGAGGCCGACCTTAACCAGTAATGAGGTAGGTGCCAGACCGGATGCCTAAAGGGGATAGCATCTAGTATGGCACAGCCACTACCTGCGAGCCCAAGATAAGTAAGGACGAGTCCCTAAAGGGCCTCATAACTTCCCTTGTCATACCGTGCTACTGTTGAAGAATCCTGGAGTACTATGCGTAATGCAATTGCTGATTATTGGATGAACCGTAAATGGTTCTATGATCAGAAATGGAAGGCTAACCACGCTGACGAGCCATTTTTACGGTTCTAGGCTCAAAATCCGATATTAATTATGTGAATAACATAGTTTTGAGCCTGGATACTGAGGGAAACTGAGGGTTATAGCTGTTCCCAAACTGTTAACCAAAAACTAGAGCTATATGTACTGGAGCTTAGTATATTTACTAAGTAATGAAAGTCCTATAAAGGTGCACAGATAAAATCTGACCTTACTCAAGTCGTACTTATTCAACCAGGGAATTGTGGCTGCGGTAGGATTAACGAGTCCATCAAGCTATTGTGTCCTATGTTGATGGGTATGCATATGTTCAATAATATGTTGCACAAAGTCTATTAAGATACAGTCAGATCTTACTAGCTATAGGATAACTCTAGTTATATCCAAGGGAAGAAGGAAAAACTTGAACGTCGAGCTTGTTGGCTACAAGGTCCAATATCGGACTTAGCAAGAAAGAGCTTATAGGCTTAAATCGGACATAACGGAGTGACGGATAGCTATTGCCATCTGACCGGACCGACGTCTAGGTCTAATTGGTAACTAGAGGCATTCACGGAAAGTTCTCACAGCGGATACAGTAAAATCCGACAGGGACCAAAGCAGTAATTTTGCTTCCGTGGCTGATAAACACTGGACACGTAGGAGGAAAAGATAGACACGTAGAAAACAGATGCATGGTGGCATCAACTAGCCAATCATAGGAACTGGTTTTGAAGTGATCCGATGGAGTCATACCGGGTGCACGGAAAAATGGTGCTTTATCATGGGTGGAGTCATACGATAGTAGCGGATAGCCAGGGCCAGTTCAACACCAGCACGTAGCAAAATCTGATCCAAAAGGTGATTCAACTCGACCTAATATTTTACATACGAATATGGACTTGAACGCACATATGTTAAAATCGGACTTTAGTTTTATTTTTGTTTTGCCTCCCAAATTACCATATAAAGTAAAAGAAAAATGTATATCTCTCGATCTCTCTACTGTCTACTGTTTCTGTATTTTTCTTGTGACTATCTCCCTCCTCGTAGTATAAAAAGCCTGTATGTATATACCAGAAATTCAGATTACTCGCCAGATAGCACGATTTAAGTGTGACAGCGCTCGGGGACACTGTGGTCTACAGTTGATAGCAGTATAAACGTCCACAGTATTGCAAAGTCAGATTTAATCTCCGTCTTGTGTACTAGTCTCAGTGTTGTGATTGCACTTAATCAAGTTTCATTTTCTTATACTTTTGCCTAGTTGTTGTCTACAGTGACTTGACTAGTAAGGGTGAAAAGTACAGTTTCCGAATCAGCAGAGTGTTGCTGGTGGCTGGGCTTTTCAAAACTAGAGTTTCTTGGCGGTCGGCTTAGTGACAGCACTTTGCAGTTGAGATCTCTGAGTCTACCGAGACTATAATTTTTCCGCATACCTTGTAGTGCTAGTGCCCATGTGCATAGTGTTACAACTTTCCGTTTATCCTACTTCCCCAAGTGTTGTAGAGTTAGACACAAATAGAACTTGTTTGATAAATCAAGCGTTGCGTTCTTGAGAACCTATTTTAATCAGTGTCGGATTTTATTTAAAATCAGACTTTGTGATCTAGTTGAAGAATCAACTCGTTTCGAAGGAGTCAGAGTTTATTTCGATATACTCTACTTTGTCAATATACTCTAAAAAGGATCCTATCTCCGAACCCCCTGAACTAACATACGTTGGTTTAACTTGCTTGACATAACTAGCCCTTGTGTTGTTTGTGTTGTGTGGTTGTGTGTGTGTTTTTGCGCTCATAGCTGCTAGTGTCCTCATAGCAAGTTTCCCCTGTGTTTTAACGCCTCTTATTGTGAGCTTGGTCATGAGCAAGAAACACCAAGCGAGTACTTCATTCGTAAGAATGATTTACTTACTACAGTTTATGATCTTTCCGACTCCGAAATCATTATGGAAGTCATGAATGGTGCACCCGCAAATTGGGCAACTATTCTCACAACTCGATTATACAATACAGCTGTGGAATTCCAATCAGCTATTCGTTATCACGAGGATATACTGCTCTCTTTGGATTCTCCATCTTTTAGAGAAGGCCGACATGATTCAGAGATTGATTGATCTCAAGTCTTGGTTCAGTAAATTGAGACTGGGGGGGCTATGTGATGGATCAATGCCTTGTCCAGTAGTAAGTATCTATATTTTCATATGTACAAAGTCTCAATCTACCTTAATTATGGATATGATCACTAATTCATGCTTCGGGCATGCCTCGGACATTTATTTCTCCTTTGTTCTACTTGATTCTCCTCTCTTCTACTCTATTATACATGAATATTCTAGCTATTTCTTATGACTCGACAGTACAGTATATAAGTAGGTAGCTTAGATACATTGTATTAAGCCTTTCCTCCTCTGCAATTCATCTGTATTTGCCTTACATCTTGACTGATTGTAAGTTTTGGCACCCTAAATTTCAAGAAATTTACAAGAAACCTCCCTGAAACATGGATTCACTCATATTCTTTTAATCATAAATCAATAAGAGAAATTGCCCCAGCATTGCTATAAACTTTGTTTGCCTGGAATACATGTTTATTTTATAGTAATCTATAGTGGTATTAAGATATACTCTATTTGGACATAGAATGGAAACAACATATATTTCAAAAAAATTCAAGTATACAGGATTATAGGGGCAATTTTTCTGGTCATGGCAGTATCCACTCACTATTGTGGAACGTGGTTGTTGAGATATGAGTGGTTTTAGGTTGATGAGCATAAAACATAAAACAATTTTGCTGACATGTGTTTTCTCACATTTTTTGCAAACGATAATAAGAGTTTCTGAACCCGAAACTAACCCGGTTTCATTACAGTAAACCTATTCTCTTCGGATACTCGCAAAGTACAGAGCTCCAGCGTCTGTGGACAAACAAACAAGTTAACTCTCCTTACTTCAAGGGAAGACCAAAAAAGAACGCACCTTTACTCCCCTTAATCTACTCACATCCCCTGCATCGTACTAATTGTACCCTTAATCCTCGGATCCCCATTCAACCGGAATGAATAGCTTCCCCTGGAACTTCCTTCAATCTTTCATTCTTCCTCACGGCACGGAAGAAGAGATTTTTCTCTTGGTTGGTGACATAGGTGAGAAACAAGCCCCAACCGGTGAGGCCCTATAGGGAGAAAGCGAAGATGAAGGGCCAACGACGCTATATGGTAAGGGACGACAAGGTGAGGGAAATGAATGAATAGGATTTAATATAAGAAATTTATGAAGGAAACGACATGAGGACATACAGGTATCAACAGGAAGTGGGCCATCGCTTCGCGTGGCAAGTACGAGGCCAGTCATACTTATGTAGACACTTTGTTCGAACTTTGAATAATCTATCTATTCATCTTTTACATAGAGAACAACACTAGCATCTTTGTTCAAAAAATGATTCAAGTTATCCACAGACAATGACCCATATAGCCGAGGTAGTGGATGTGAAATACCATCATACACCCATTGATTGCCATTATGAAACATTCTTGTAATGAAATGGCTTTCACCATAATATATAATTCCAGAGACCAAATAGGTCTTTGTCTGGTCTTCAATGGTAACTTCAATGTTCTCATTGACTGTGGTGATGTTAACATTCTCATTTGGAATTGCCATTAGGAAAAACTCTGGAAAGCGTGAAAATTTATATATATGCTGGAGTGGTTCCATGCACAATCGACACGGATTTGAACCAAGTTCTATGTATTGATTTGTCCAAGCTTGGGTAGATGTGTATACTTGTGAGAAGGTCTCCATCATTACTGTTGGCAAGTAATGCCAATTTGCACGTACATGTCCGTTAATGCATATTGATTTTTGTTTCAAAAATGGTAGATCTGTATGAATAACATAATCAATCACTTCTTCTACTGCTGCAAATTGACCCATTTGGAAGTATTCTGGCCTTGAACTTATCAGTGCTTTTCGGAACTCATTTCTTGCCGAGTCAAGATTGTGGGTACCTGCCCTAAAAGCTTCAGCCAATGCTTGATATATAAGAGATGTGTTATGAGCACTCTCCAGTTCAAATTTATCACCATGAGTTAAGTATACATGATACATCAACATTATCACAGAGTCATATGAGCAACTGTTTTCAGACCAATTTAAGATTGTGCTGTGATTACAATGTGTCAAATTGCAGGTTGAATTATCTGTAGGTACATACCTCTGCTTCTTGGGTTCAGGACCATTCTCATCAGGATATGTGTCTGGCATTTTACGTTTGCCTTTACAATCAGTAATTGCACAGTTATTATTTTTGAGCTTTTTGATGGATTGAAAATTGCCACTTTTATAAGTATTTTGAGATTTTTCAGTGCTTTTTTTGGAAACAATTCTCCAAACAACTTGACTGTCTTTACAGACACCAAATGGCTCTTGTTCTGACCAGGCAATAGCCGGATGAATTTTAGGGGGTAGATAATTGGGACTTTGATACAATTTGAAGTTTTTTAGAAGTGATGATCTTGTTTCATCTGCAGCACCCAATGGTATTTCCCCTTCATATCGTAGCCTTGTGATTTCATCCAAAAGCTCTAG
>ML180195.1:13317-24066 GCA_004369135.1 Dendrothele bispora CBS 962.96 | reverse complement strand
GGACTCACTATAGTCCTCTATTTCCCTTATTACTAATACTATAGACATTTAGGATTTAATAATAAATCGCGAAAAATCTACGGTATTGATTTTCTAGCGTATTACCGCATTCGGCCATTCCTTTCTTTTCTGGTTCTTATCCTTATGATGTTCCTCCTCATTTTGGTTTTTCTGTTCCTTTTGATCATCCTTCTCGTTTTTATCTGAATCAGTTTCTTTCTCCTATCTCTGCCCCTCCAAATAGTAATTTCCCGCATTCTTCACCTGTTCCTGCTGCCGTTCCTGTTCCTGATGTTATTCCTCCTCAACCTCCGTCTTCCTCTTCTGTTCCTCCGCCTGTTCATCCTCGTTTCAATCAGGCAGCCGGCTCGGCTGTTCATTCTGATTCTTCTCGTCCTTTACCTACTGCCCCGCCTGTTGATGGTCATGTTCCTTCTAATTCCAATAATACCGCGTCCTTTATGCTCAGAGTGTATATCATGCACTTCGTTGGTTTTGTAATGTGGGATCAGCAGCTCATGCTGCTGAACTCAAGGCTAAACTGTGGTCCCGTTCTTGCTCATTGTCTGGTGTTGCAGAATTTTGTCATGCATGGCACTCCGGTGTTGGGTCACTTATTCAGATGCAGTTCATCTTTATGTGGTCAGAGGCCATTATTGTCTTTGTCTCGAATTTGCCTGTTTCTTTGACTTTCGATTCTGTCTGCAATGCGGGACTCTCGCTGGTTAACTCAAATGCTTCCCTTGACCATCAATCTTTTAACCATGTTGTTGATCTTACTCTCAACGCAGTCTCCAATCAATCGGTCATGGCAATTCATCGCTCAATGAGCTCATCCACTCTTTCTCATGCGTCCAGGTCTTGCACTAATGTTACATGCCCAAACCCTTTTGGTCATACTATTGACCACTGTTGGGCTCCTGGGGGTGGTAACAAAGGTGGAAAGGATAAGAGCTGTTCTTCTAAACCTGTCTCTCGTTCCGGGGGTGCACATGCACAGGTTGTGTTGATTGCAGAAGATGGGCCTGAGCCAGTTGAGGTGGTTAATGATATTTCCTCTCCCCCTGTACTACCTACTGTTGATGAGTCAGAATCCATCCCTTCTGACTTGTATTTTGTGTCGGAACCTGCTGAGGCTGCTCCTGCTGCTATGATTGGTGCTGCACTTGACGACTGGAGATCTGAGTGTCCTGAGGCTTTTGCAGCTGTGATTTTGAACTTTAATGTTGTTTTGGACACAGGCGCTAACTGTCATCTCATTCGCGATTACTCTGTCTTTTTTACATATAACACTTCATGTTTGGTATCTGTTCGGACTGCCAACTCCTCTTCCCTTCGTACCTTGGGCTTTGGCGAAGTTCGTATTCGGATTCCTACCCGCTCCCCAGATAATGGTGTTTTCACGCTGGTCCTCAAGAATTGTTATCATGCTCCCGATCTCCCAATGGATCTCATTTCCGTTGGTACACTAGTATCCAGTGGTATGACTTTTAAGTTTTGAATGGTCTCCGGAGCATGCGACTGTGTCTATTCCTGGTTCTACTCCAGTCTCTTTTGTATCCATGGTTCGGAATGGTCTGGCTTTCCTGGACTGCAAGTTTCTACTTCCTGAACCTTCCACTCCTTCCCTTCATGCCAATGCTGCTGTAGCGCCTCTGGTTTCTGTGTCTGTCATCCATGCTCGTTGTGTACATGCGGGCAAGCCTGTTCTTGATTGGGTGCTTGCAGGTAAACTAGTTAACGGTGTGACCTGGGACAGCATTTCACTACCTGGTGTTTGTCCTTCTTGTATGGAGGGCAAGCATCAAGCTGCTCCTTTTGCTTCCCAGAATAATCGTGCGACTGTACCCCTTGCCTTGGTCTCTATGGATACAACTGGTCCGTTCCCTGTTGCTTCACCGAGGGGTAATAAGTATCTTCATGTCATTCTTGATGATTGCACGTTTAAGCCGGATGTTCTTGGTTTGCGCCAGAAATCGGGTGCTGTTGAGCATGTCGAGGCTACTTTTAATCTATAGGAAAATCAGTTTGGGTCAAAAGTTCTCGTGTGTCATTTTGATGGTGCAAGAGAGTTCACCGGTGATCGGATGAAGGCGATTTTTGTTTGTCGAGGCATTGCCCGCCAGCAGACGGTTCCTTATGCTCACCAACAGAATGGGAAGATTGAGCGTTACATTCGGATATTGGAGGATGACATGCAGGTACTCCTCGCCCAATCCGGTCTTCCCCCATCGTTCTTTGAGGATGCTGCCCTCACTTCCTTCTATGTCCGTTACCAGTTATCTTGTTCAGCGCTGGCTGGATTTATGTCATCCTTTGAGCACGTGACTGGTCACAAACCTGACCTGTCCCATCTGTGTGTATGGGGGTGCCAATGCTGGGTGCTGATTCCTCCAGAGTTGCGGCAGAAAGGGGATGCATGTCAGTTTGAGGGCATATTTGTGGGTTATCAGGAAGGTCGGAAAGGTTGCCGGGTTCACGATCTTAATGGGAAATATCATTTCTCACACAATGTGGTTTTTAATGAATCATCTCCTGGCCGATGGAGCTCCAAATTTCCTGCGGATTTGAGCTCATTGGCTACACCCTCCACTTCTTCTACGGATCTGAGCTCGTTAGCTACACCCTCCACTTCTTCTGACCCAGCTCTTCCTGTCTCTGTCGATGCTCCTGTCCATGAGGATGTCCCCATAGCGTTGCATCGGACACCGAGATCTTGCTCTCTCAGGGCCAATGTTGCGTTGTCATTACAGGATGATGCTAACTTGTTGGTGATGGTCTCAGATGTTGTTCCTGACTCTGTTATAGACTCAACAGATGACTATGAGTGCACTGTGGTTTGAGATGCCCTTTTATCAACTCCCAATGCTCCTAGTCGCAAGGTTGACAGGTCCTATGATCTTTCTCACCCACCAAATGACTTACACAAAGCGATGGCTCGCCCAGACTCTCATAAATGGCGTGAGGCCATGCAGAGGGAATACGATGGTCTGCTGGAGCAAGAAGTTTGAGTAGAATGTCCTCCAAAGAAAGATCACAAACTCATTGGTGTTAGATGGGTTTTTGCGTACAAGTATGATGCCGATGGTAATATCATCAAGTACAAGGCTCGTTTAGTGGCGCAGGGTTTTTCTCAGTTGCCATCAACATATGATCATGTTGCGGCTCCAGTTCCTCGTTTGGCTTTGGTCCACCTCATTGCAGCGCATGCTGCTCAGGAAGATCAAGAACTTTTCTCCTTTGATTTACTCAAGCATTCTTGAATGCACCTCTGAACAACGAGATCTATATTCGTCCGATTCCTGGTTTTCCTGTCGCTAATTCTGGCCATGTCTTGAAGCTATTGCGAGCATTGTATGGGTTAAAACAAGCTTCACACGAATGGTACATTACACTCCGTGCTGCTCTTCTTGACCTTGGTCTATCCGTTTCACCGGTTGACAATGCTGTCTATTTTGCGTGTTGGACTCCACCTCCCATTGTTTCTGTTGAGATGCCTCCCGATAATGCACCTATTTTGGTAATCATCACTGTACACGTCGATGATGGTCCTGTCTCTACCAATTCAGTCTCGGTTTATACCTGGATTATTGCATCGCTTCGGAAAAAGTTTCAACTGACAGACATGGGTCCAGTGGAGTTGTACCTTGGTATTTGTTTTTCACGTGACCATTTACGTCGCAAACTCTGGCTTTCACAGAAGTCCTTTGTGGAGGATCTATTGGGTTCTTACAACCTTAATGAGATCCGTTCATGCCCACTTCCCCTTAACCACAAAGTCCACCAGCTGCCTGATCCTGTGGAGAACGCTCTTCCTGGTGTCCCAAATACTCAAGCCGAGTTGACGACCTACTATCAATAACTAATTGGTAGCCTTTTATACCTTGCGATCTGCACAAGACCGGATATTACCTATACGGTGATGGCCCTTAGTCAATTCAACTCCAAACCAGAACAATGTCATGTTCTCGCTGCTAAACATGTCTTACGATATCTTGTGGGCACGAAGAGTATGTCACTGGAGTATGGGGGTGCCATCCACAAGGATATGGTTGGTTTTAACAGTTGTCCTGAAACTGGTTCGGGTTTCTCTGACGCCGACTGGGCTTCTGATGAATCTGATCGTAAAAGTGTCTTGGGTTTCGCGTTTTTCTTCTACGGTGGCCTCATTGTGTGGTCGAGTGTGAAGCAGAAGACTGTTGCGTTGTCGAGTACTGAAGCAGAGTACATGTCAACAGCTCATTGCATGAAGGAAGCACTATGGATCCGTTTGTTCTTATCATCCATTCATTTACCTGTTCCTATCCCTTTTCCCCTTTTCTGCGACAATCGTGGTTCGGTTGAGTTCTCAAACAAGATATCGGACTCAGGTCACATGAAGCATATTGACATAAAATATCATTTCATTAAAGATCATTTTGATTCAGGGGCCTTTACTTGCTCGTGGATTCCGACAGAAAGTATGGTCACTGACATTTTTACTAAACCCCTTCCCCTACCATTACACTCTAGACACTGCTTGACTCTGGGTCTTGTATCTGTTTGAAACAATACATTTTCTGTTCACTTGTTCAGCATGGGGGTGTGTTGGCGATACTGTTCTGTTCACATGACTAGTAGTACTATTATATAGTTACATGTTACCATGTGACATCCCAGCCTTTCTTTCTCTCTTCGTTGTCCAGCTGGGATGGTATGTGGCACTCTACCATATACAAGCAGTATGTACTGATATCACATAGCTCATTAGATACATCCCACTTGTATAGGTATACAGCCTTTCTTTCTCTCTTCGTTGTCCGGCTGGGATGCATTAGATACATCCCACTTGTATAGACTTCTGCAACTTCTACTCATTTCTCCTCATGACCTTCCTCATGTCATGTTACGCCCTGTCCTTTTCTTTTTATATCACTTTCTTCTCATATTATTGTCTTTCCATACTTCTTGTTACCTCCAATCTGGACCAGAAATCTTTAGTATTTAAGCTCTAAATTTTTTTGTTACCTTGCTTGCAAGGTCTCTTCTGTGTCATAATCTTATGTCATCCATGGTTTTTTTCAAATAAATGTAAACAAACCGGTCCGACACAAAATGAACGCAAAGTCCATAGTTGCGTGGTCAATCAAGAACTGCGGACAAAGCCCATGTTTGCGTGGTCAATAGAGAGCTGCAAAGATGCAGAGGTTCTCTACAAAAACCCTCGACATCCAGCGCATATGGAGGGATACTGCTTACAATGTTCGCGGTTTTAGATCTTCTCCATGAGACGTTGTTTATCTTTTCTTCCCGGTCTTTGGGCAGGACAGGAACCATAGATGTGTACATATTGATACGTCTGTGAATCTCTATAGACGTATACCCTCCTACGTGTACACCAGTGTCTCTTGACTGCTTCTTCATTTGTTCCCATTGACAAGCTTTTGCCCCTCAGTTCAATGGTTACAAGAACCCAGTATGAAAACAATCTCGACTAGACTCAAGCCAATCGTTCGCAAGAGTTGTGATGACAGTCGATCCACTAACAATTTTGATCGACTGTCGTCAAAAGTTTGCAAGTGAGTGATTCGAGTCTAAATCTCGACAAAAACTTATCAGTCTAGTCCTTGGTATCAACTTAAGCATGATCTAGTATTCTGTGTTTGCTGGACAAAGTAACTGTTGCCTTGAGAACAGACACATTCAACATGTAACTAAGGCCTAGCATGGCAAGTATGCAGGCTACTCAATCAAAAAGCGTCCAAAATAATTCTGAGTCTTTGAAAATGATTGGTGACCCAACGGTGTGAGCAAGGCCTCTGACGGCGAAGTCGGCCCTTTCCCTAGTATGTATCTCAAGTCAAAAATCGACTAAGCTGGTTCTTTTTATCTCTTGCTCATCCTAAGCCAACACACGTCGATCCGGTTCTGGTCTGGTAAATTTTAGACTTTGTCCTCTCATTATGTCTTTCATTGGATCCACTCCAGATCCTATTTCTCCCCAGAACTCCAGACGAACTCCGGACGTCCCTCTCCTTGCTCTGAACTTGTCCAGAAGTCTTTTTTCCACTTGAATTTCATTTTTCGAATCCTTCTGGATCCATTTCTCAGTCCTCCTTTGACCTCCGCCCAAGTTTTGGATCCATTCCGGACTTTACAGTTGGTTGTTGAGGTAGCGGGCGGTGCTGCGGCAGCAGGCCCTACAGTGGTTATACAGTATCTTGGAACACTGCAGTTTGTCCAGTCACAGTCATGTCAGTAGGTCTCTAGTACCAAAACTATCTCACCTAGGCCTGGACGAGGACTTTCTGTCATTCAGATACAGTGAAAGAGGTAGAAGAAGGAGAGGTTCTTCATCATAGTCCTTGATCTATTGTCAATTCCCGCTACCTTAAGTAGTGGGTCTTATCATGCAGTCCCAGTTTGCACGTTTTGGCAGACAAATGCATTTTTGGTCCTGGTCCGTAAGATTGCAGCCTGGCAGTCCGCTTGCCACACAGTTAAGTACATTTCCAAGTTCCCTACCATTTGGCGTCTTTGTTACAGGTCCATGAAAGGCATTTGTTGTCCCCTCTGACACAGCTGTATAAAACTAACCTTCGAGTGATCCTACTCATTCTTGACACCCATTGGCATCATGTCTCTTCTCTCAATCTGCAAGTTGCAACATCCCCGTCACCACTTTCTATTTTGAGAGAGAATAACAATGGATTAAATATGGTATTTGGGTTCTTCGAGAGGTGGCCTCAAGTTGATTTTGAAGTGGGACGGATGCATGTCTGTTGGGAGATGGAGGGAGCTAATGCAGTCAGTGGGGAACCCAGTGGTTTCATCGCTGGCAGCGAGTCACATTCAAACTTTTTCTGTCATTTTGCATGTAGGGTATCATTCAAAGTTTTATATTAGCTCTAAGCAAGGTCCCAATCCCTTGCACAGACTATGAGTTTTAGTACATAACTTTGTTACTCAAAAAAAGTTTATATCAGATTATGTTTCTGAGGGTACAAATAAAGAGTACTTTATGGGAGGCTTTAGGAATGGGTTGAGGTAGCGGGCAGTGCCGCACCAGCAGGCCCTACACCGGTTATTTATAAGATACGAGATATTCGTAACTCCTGGATCTCTTGTGTCGCTTCTACAGGGTTTTGCATTAATATCCTGCGCTCGATGGAAATCATCCTTTGGTCAGACACCAGACAGCCCGCGGGTCTCTCTGTTTGTATCTATTTGAAGAAAACACCGGATCACATGATTTTGACATGGAAGAGACCTTGCGAGCAAGGTAACACAACCAGCTAACCGGCTGAGGTTGAGCAAGGACGAGTCCTTCCTTGGTCGGCCTTTTAATCAGGTCATCCCTCAAAACAGGCCCAGGATTCTCTATAAATCACAGTTGTATTAATCTGATAGAGACGATCTGTGAGGTTGGTTGTTACTATGCTGTCCCGAATGCTGTAAAAATCATTTCCCCCGAATGCTAATGCTACCCCCCGTATCAAGAATGACCTCCCCCATATCGAAATGATCTCCCCCATATTGAATGAGCTCCCCCGTATTAAATTAATCTCTCTCATATTGGAATCATTAATAATATAATAGATTATTATCGGCAAACTATCAGCATAGTATTGGCACTGTAAATTGAATAGAGTGGACTTTAATTTTCAAACTCCACATTGATCTTCTCATTATCTAAGCCAAACAGAGGCCGACTTAGACTCACGCAGGTGGCTGTGTCGTTTTCAGTAAAATTTGACCCACGCTGCAGCGGAAACCCAAATTTTGAAGTTCATGTTACTGTACTATTACGACCAAATGTTCGCATAACACATAACGCCCCCCCCTCAAACATCAGTGATTTCATATTTAGTAACGCATAACGGAGGGTTCCAAACACCTACCTAAAGATGCTGTCACGTGGTCCGAGCTTGGATCAGCATAATAACTTAATTTTTCAAGGCAGCCTTCGGCCACACAGCATCACATAACGCATAACATCACCCCCTGAACACCTGATCTGACCAAAATATCCCGTAACGGTCAACATGACCGAACTTTTGGTCGTAATAGTACAGTACTTACCTTTGATCTCACTGTAATTGGGAAACGGGGCCGTCTCATCCAGGATATTTTGGGAACTTCCACGCCACTCAAATGTTCAATGTCATTGACCTTTATTTGGGTAATAACAGCTACGTCTACCATTGTTGCCGACATTCTTCTGTTTAAACGAGTGCGCTACATCCAAAGGATTGACCTTTACCGACTTATGGATCAGTATATCCTTTTGAGTTTCTTATGTGTATGTCAGACTGAGTGCATAGGAAATCTCAAATACAACTGAATTTAAGGAGCAAGTCGCCATAGGGCTCATCCGCAATATTTTATTTAGCTTAGAAATGACCCGTTTTTTTTAAGATCCGGTGAACACGCTGCAACCATTATAGCTCGGGTGCAGGTCAGGACCCTACTTTAAATGACCCATTTTTCAATAGCCCACTGGGTCCCAATATCAGAATGGCTATTTTTCTGACACCTCAATAGACCCCATCTGCAACACAGATATTTCAAAAAGTGAAGCTACAGATACAATGGAGGAAAACTAGTTAATTTCTCACTAAATAAAAAACAATAAATATCTGCATTGCAGATATGGTCTGATACCTATGACTTCTTTTTGTGTTAGCCCATATTTTCATTTTTCTGAGCAGGGCCATCACATTTCTCATTGCAGACACACTAGTGATAAGTATTTTGTGACTGAGAACCTTGTAATAAATAGATCATCAATACTAAAAGTTGGGGTGTCATTTGAAAAGTAAATTTTGATCAGGAAAGTAGGTCTCAATGCTACTTGTCAATATCTTGTCTCACTATGTTTTCATTTTATTGATAATTGTGACTCACCGACACCTATAGAGTTAATGAATAGATGATTCATGTGTACTCAAATTGGGCACCATAAACACAATTTTTACCAGTCTTTTTAAGCTCAGATCCATTCAAGTCTAATTTTCAAGAAAAGGCGGGACCCTCCAAAACTCCCATTGCAGATCTCTATTGAAAATTCACTTGTAGAACTTGAAAGTAATACAAGTTGTTAATGTGTCAGTAAACATGTGTAATTTAGGTTTTGTGCTACATGGAGACTCAGTGTGGTAGAGCACATAAATGAAATTTTAACATAGGAAAAAGCCTGAAGTATGCAATGGGGAAAAGAAAAAAAAAAGAAAACAGAAGCAAAAAATGTGACTGATCAGTTACTAAGCTCTGGAGAGTGGTCTCTATTTTGATACTGTGTTGCATAAAACTACTTATGATGCAAAGATTAACTAGCTTATAACACACTGCTATGACTAGAATTTAGCTGGTTCAAAATTCAGAGCATATTGTTATTTAAAACGGGGGATGATATTTAATACGGGGCTCGTATTAGAAACCGGGGCAAATTTATTACGAAATAGGGTGCTATTTTTGCAGCAAAGTGATAAATTTGCCCCGGTTTCTAATACGAGCCCCGTATTAAATAAATATCATCCCCCGTTTTAAATAACAATATGCTCTGAATTTTGAACCAGCTAAATTCTAGTCATAGCAGTGTGTTATAAGCTAGTTAATTTTTGCATCATAAGTAGTTTTATGCAACACAGTATCAAAATAGAGACCACTCTCCAGAGCTTAGTAACTGATCAGAGTCACATTTTTTGCTTCTGTTTTCTTTTTTTTCTTTTCCCCATTGCATACTTCAGGCTTTTTCCTATGTTAAAATTTCATTTATGTGCTCTACCACACTGAGTCTCCATGTAGCACAAACCTAAATTACACATGTTTACTGACACATTAACAACTTGTATTACTTTCAAGTTCTACAAGTGAATTTTCAATAGAGATCTGCAATGGGAGTTTTGGAGGGTCCCGCCTTTTCTTGAAAATTAGACTTGAATGGATCTGAGCTTAAAAAGACTGGTAAAAATTGTGTTTATGGTGCCCAATTTGAGTACACATGAATCATCTATTCATTAACTCTATAGGTGTCGGTGAGTCACAATTATCAATAAAATGAAAACATAGTGAGACAAGATATTGACAAGTAGCATTGAGACCTACTTTCCTGATCAAAATTTACTTTTCAAATGACACCCCAACTTTTAGTATTGATGATCTATTTATTACAAGGTTCTCAGTCACAAAATACTTATCACTAGTGTGTCTGCAATGAGAAATGTGATGGCCCTGCTCAGAAAAATGAAAATATGGGCTAACACAAAAAGAAGTCATAGGTATCAGACCATATCTGCAATGCAGATATTTATTGTTTTTATTTAGTGAGAAATTAACTAGTTTTCCTCCATTGTATCTGTAGCTCCACTTTTTGAAATATCTGTGTTGCAGATGGGGTCTATTGAGGTGTCAGAAAAATAGCCATTCTGATATTGGGACCCAGTGGGCTATTGAAAAATGGGTCATTTAAAGTAGGGTCCTGACCTGCACCCGAGCTATAATGGTTGCAGCGTGTTCACCGGATCTTAAAAAAAACGGGTCATTTCTAAGCTAAATAAAACATTGCGGATGAGCCCTATGGCGACTTGCTCCTTAAATTCAGTTGTATTTGAGATTTCCTATGCACTCAGTCTGACATACGCATAAGAAACTCAAAAGGATATACTGATCCATAAGTCGGTAAAGGTCAATCCTTTGGATGTAGCGCACTCGGTTAAACAGAAGAATGTCGGCAACAATGGTAGACGTAGCTGTTATTACCCAAATAAA
>ML180195.1:0-13292 GCA_004369135.1 Dendrothele bispora CBS 962.96 | reverse complement strand
ATTGCTTGAAATTTTGTTCTGACTTTTTGTGCATGATAATGAACTTCAAGATACACAAATTTGTTCTCAGAAGAATCAGCATAGCTGAAAGTAGCTTGGGTTAAAATTTCAGAGGGAAATACAGAGATTTGCAAGTTCTGGAATCAAATTTCATGTTTTTTGGTGGTTTGGTAGTTGCAGAGCATGACAAATGTGTGACACAGGTCACACCCTCTATTGAATCAATTGAAATGGTACAGTATTGCACTGTAAAGGACTTTGCTGTTGGGATGCTGTCTTCTCCAGGGAAGCACCCTCAGGAGCTGTGTCGATGTGGAATGTGCTACATGACTGTTCGTCAAGTGGCTGTGCTTGTGGGATGGTATTGTCTAGCCTTTGTACAGTCGGTTTGGCTCAGATAAAAGAGAAAACTCAATATTCTTATCAATATTTGAGGTCTCACATATGCCTTATTGACAACATGCAGCAGGAGAGGACATAATTGACTGGAGGTATGGATTGCAAAATATGAGTTCCAGGAAGGTATAGAAGATAAGGCATTCTCACTTTGAACTTATTGAGTGTATATTCAAGCCGTTCTTGATACTCTTGTATTCTACTGCCAGAGTCACTCTTGAATGTTAGGATGATTCTTTCAATCCGAAATATAAGTGATTTTGTGCAAATTGCAAAATTTCATTGAGAGTGCTTTTAGAAAATAATATCAATGACAGGAAGGCAGTCAAGAACATTGCAAGGCACCCATACCTGATTAACGTTTGTGTGATGAACAGACCTGTGCAACCTGAAGCCTTAACCACTGGGCTAGAAGGGCCACAATACCAGGGTACTGGTATTGGGGGCTGCACACTATATACTGTCCCATTTCCTTCAAATTGTTTGTCACGCATCACAGACCCTTGGAAATTGGTGAATTTTTTGAAAAAGTTCTTTGTCACAGAGGTTTCAAGGTGAATTTTGAACCAGATTGTCATGAAGTTCTGTGCCAAATTGGGTAAATCTCGTGATTTTTGACGAAAATTTTTCCATTGTCACGGCTCACAGTTGGCTGCAGACAAAATTTTGATTCATTTCTGAGCATCACAGTCGCGCAGGGGTGGCAAATTGAAGGAAATGGGACAGTATAGCGATCTAGACCTGTTGGGTAACCAAGTTCAACCTTCTGACAGTTTGCAACTGTTTATTCAATCCAGCATTCTTTGCACATTCCTTTCTGCAGCCCCCTTCTGCTGCCTGCTGTAACATAGATGCTACAACAGATGCCACTTCACAGACATCCTGTGCAAGATGTTGGAAAGTGTGCTTGTTGTCGTTGACATCCTGGGATCAGGTCAATAAGATGAACACTGGAACAAACTGATATGAACACACCCTGACTGCAGTAATGACATTCGCAATTGCTGTTCCGGCATCCGATGCATATGGAAAGAGTACTAAAATCGCAATACTGTACAATTTCAATCAATTTGCGTGTCATGCGTCACATGCCATTTTCAAAAACCCCGCTATTATTTTTATTTATCAAAACTGAAAAATGACCACTTTTGAGTGAATTGATCAAAATCATACAGTATCTTGGAACACCGCAGTTTGTCCAGTCACGGTCACGTCAGTAGGTCTCTAGTACCAAAACTATCTCACCTAGGCCTGGACGAGGACTTTCTGTCATTCCGATACGGTGAAAGAGGTAGAAGAAGGAGAGGAGTTCTTCATCATAGTCCTTGATCTATTGTCAATTTATAAGATTATTAAGATACGAGATATTCGTAACTCCTGGATCTCTTGTGTCGCTTCTACAGGGTTTTGCATTAATATCCTGCGCTCGATGGAAATCATCCTTTGGTCAGACACCAGGCGGCCCGCGGGTCCCTCTGGAGTCTGTTTGTATCTATTTGAAGAAAACACCGGATCACATGATTTTGACACGGAAGAGACCTTGCGAGCAAGGTAACACAACCAGCTAACCGGCTGAGGTTGAGCAAGGACGAGTCCTTCCTCGGTCGGCCTTGTAATCAGGTCATCCCTCAAAACAGGCCCAGGATTCTCTATAAATCACAGTTGTATTAACCTGATAGGGACGATCTGTGAGGTTGGTTGTTCAAGTTGTCACCCTGCATACGAACTCAAAAAGTCCGACATCGCTCACTTTCATTTTCGAGTGTCCAGAGTTAGAAAAAGCTTCTCTGCAGGGTTTAAAATGCTGACCTAACATGAATGCACTTTTTCGGATACCAACTGTGCTCCATGGCTGAGCAATTGTTGCGGTATGAAGATTTCTTCATGAGATTCTCTCAGATTTGAAGGTTGTAATACGGGGAAGAATAAACGAGAACGAGATGGCTCACTTCTTGGCAAATGATTAGTGACTTCAACTAGCCCGAAAGAACTGCAAAACAGATGTTGAACTGTATTACCCTGTTAAAAACTTCTAATTGTACCCAGATATACTATCATAGACTGTATATGGCAAAGGTATTACTTGGGCCGATAGATGCTGAAATTTCACTGGAGGAAAAGAGGAAGGGTGTGCATTTACCGGCATGAAACTCAAGCCGGAACGGCAATTAAAGACCGAAGAAGATTCCTCTTGCCATCGATAGCCTGGCATTTTGTTAAACGCCAACCAGTGTTCGCCAAGAGCTGCTGGAACTGAAGAATCGTGTGTTCCTGCGCATTGAAATAGAACATCATCTGTAGAGACATTATCAGAATCCATGACAGACTTAGACAGACATCAACTTGAAAACGCACAGTAACGTCAAGAGTATAACCGTGATCACTTAAGGGACCGTAATTAGGTAGAACAGGTTCCGGAGCAACATCGACGTCGCCATCCCCTTCGAGATTGTTCACCGCATCAGAAGGGAGTCGACAGGCGTATGGGATAACGTTGTCAATAATGATCAGCTTGGTATCAGGCTTCGCTACTTCCCGTAGGTTCTTTAGAATCGTGCTATTGTATACGTCAGGCCAATTATGAAGGACTTGCTTGACCACGAATACGTCAGCGTCTTTGATCGGCTGTTTGTTGAGGAAACTGTGTCCTTTTCGAAGCAAAAATTCAATAAAAAAATTCAAGGGAATACCCTATTGCAAGAGTTAGCATTACCTTGAAACTGTAATTGCCCACTAGCAACCGCTTCAGGCATCTTGGTTGTGTAAAACTGAAAAAAAAGACCTCAATTTAGCGATCCAAATCTTTGAATTTAGCGTTGTAGGCATTATGACTTACCTTCTTCCCTTCTTCAGCAACATGCGGAAGATCTTGAACGATGACAGTAAAATTGGGATATTTCTGAACCAGCGGTGTAGTCGCAGTTCCAATGCCTCCTCCAACATCCACAATTTTTGCGGTAGACGGAACCGAGGCCCAGTCCAGTGCTTTATAGTATGTACTTTGATTAAGATTCATCCTAGATCTTCCGAACATATTTTCACTCACCTTTGAAAATCATACCCGCAGGCTGCATTGCAGCTATACCTTGCATCGCGAATCCAAATTTACGAGCTCTGTCCTCCTGTTCCGGAAGTGAATGGAAATCCCAATAGGTAAGATCGGTATTCATGGCTCGAGTGAATGCCGTCGTTGTCAGATCACTGGCGTGAGCAGTTTTGGGATCTATCAAGACGTCCCCTGAGGCTGCGCTACATTTGAGGTCTACATCCACACTAAAATTCCTAGGGGTTTAGAATCGATGTTTTGAATGAGATATCTTTCACGTACATGTGACTGCAGAGTGCAGGGAAACCAGAGCCTTCATATTTGATCTTAGGACTAAAAATCCACGCATAAGCATCAGAAGTTCGTCTGATTAAATTTATATTGAGGTCAATACTTACTCCGCAATGAGCTTCTCAATATCTTTGCCCGTATCAAATGCACCGGAGACCCTATTGTTCGCAAAAACATCAGGCTCCACTTCTCTATAGCAATGGTGCACAGCTAGATATCTCATAATCCGAGCTTGAAGGATAAAAACGTACTGATTGTGAACAAGAATGGCAGTACAAACAAAAAAGCAATGTTACCTAACTTGGCTGCTTCGAGACCACATTTGCTAGCTATATCATTCACATGCATTCCCTGTTGGAAAATCTGGTTAGATTGGTCCCATAACTGGGCCCGCAATGATATGCACACCTTTGTACCCGCTTCACGCAGAATCTCAGTGACATTGCCTTCTAAACACACCCTAAAAGCCGCGGAATGATGGCCCTATAACAGTACAACACATCAACTTCGACATCTTCGATCACATCACAAAAGAGAAGCCGTGACATACCCCAGTCGCGAGTTGATACACGATATCGGTGGGGCGCATTAATGTAGCGGCAAGCTGTAAACACGCAGCCGCAGCGAGTTTGGCGGACTCTGAGGCAGAGGCATTGGCTCGAAACGCTTCTGACTCAGGTGTGAATGAGGGATTGTAAAGATCAGGAAGTTCCAACTTGTTTTCGTGGCAGACTGTAGTGAGGTCCGAGATAGCGCCAGCAATGATGCCTGCGAGCTGAGAGATTGTTTGGGCCATGATACTGGGGAAGTCTAAAACTAAGCTCGGCCGCTTATAACTGTTCTTCGTTAAATGAGTACAGCTGACAGATCATGATGCTGACAACGCTGGAATGTTGTTGCTGGAAAATACTAACACTTTAGGAAAGGTTGCTGATGACGGTGCCGCTATACTATTCTTTCTTAGTGAATGGCCATAGATATGGGGTAACATTTTCGGCGTCGTAATATATATTTAGCTATGGATGTCAAGTTATGTAGGTCTAGTTATGTAAAGTAATTGATAACTCGGTGCGGACATGCAGTAATTCGGACAGGACTCCATTCTCACTGCTTTAGCACGCAACATGTGATCCGTGTTGTACAAATAGTAGCTTAGAAGGATACATACATCTTCGGAAGGAAACATTCAGATAAAGTGCTACACCGGAAGGGAGTGTCCTGCTCAGTTGACCAGGAGCAGGTGGTTATAGCGTTTAATCCCCTTGACAATGAGACAAAGTCGCTTTGTACTTCCACGGGACTTGCCCGGTCAATAAATTCCCTGCTGGAGCGTTTGGTTACAGATCGGCGGGCATGTCATGATGACGCGGATGTCCGGACGTGTCTGCGTGAATATCTGGCGGGGAGGACCTCACCAAGGCCTCGCAACCGAGATTCAGTACAAGTATGAAAATACACCTTGATTGGCAATTGGTCGGTCAATCCATACAAATCATATGGCATCTGTGGCATAAGTACGCACTGTGGGAGCACTGTACGCTCCAGATCCACTCTGTTTCCAGGACGACTGGGTAGGCCACTCTGTTACGAGGCCGACTGAAAGGAAGAGTCGTCTTTACATGCAAGTTTTTGCCTCGGTCGTCACCGGTGTGATTCTGTCTGGATCAGAAGCTTCTGAGGTCTGGTAATGCCCGTTGCAGGCCTCGTACTTGCCACGCTTGCAGTGGCCAACTTGAATTCATCTTCCAGATTCACGCTGTGATTGGCATGCTACCCTCGAACACCGATTCATAGCAATGCCGGCTTAGAGTATGAAGACTTACCAAAGTTCAACGGGTATGGAATTCTTCAGCCTTCCTACGGCGGCTATCATGGATCAGCTCTCAGGTTACATGAATTCACCTCAGAGATAGATGTATTGAAGAGAAAATTTTGAACGAATTTGGATCTCAGTAAAAGAGCATGACTCCGTTCTGAACCAACAGACTCGTCAATGGAAATGAATGATCGGCAATTTTATCGATTCACTTTGGGCAGATAAATTATATTATGTGAAATAGTGACGGTACTCATCGTAACTCCTTTAGGATTGCTTGACCCCTGTTTGGCCGGCTTTTTTCGGCTTTTTTCAGCGGGTCAAGCCAATCAAGTCACAAGGGGACCAGCCAACGGGGTTCTGGTAACAAATTGCCTCGGCAACCATTGAGTTTTTGTGACGTGCCGCTTGCCAACAAGCGGACAAGCCAGCAAAGCCGGCCAAAGGAATCACGTCATTTCACGATGCTAAGGGTCCGTAAGAAAATGTAACACCTCGACATCACATGTAACCGGAATTATTAGACTGCCGTACACCCCCAGGTGCGGCTAATTTATTAGGCTAGAACTAGTTAAATCCCTTACACCCCGAATAATTCTTTGAATACCTCGACTTAAATCCCTTTAGGGAAGGAGTCCGGAACACCTCCCAAAGACCTTCATTATCTCATACTCCGTCACGTACAAGGCAGAAAACCTAAGGACCCTGCGACTCCCCGCTCAATGTCACCGGAAATTGACCTCCAGCCCATTACTTCGATTAATCAATATCTTCACGCTAACTTGTCCAAAGATAAAAAAATCTTAACTGTTGAATTAATCGGCATCAGCCTCTGCTGACATTAACATTAATCTGCAGTGTGACCGCTGCCAAAGCACCATATTAACACCTGACAAGCTAGGTCACCAGACGTGTGACAAGCTATTACTCCCAAAATCATGACACCCAAGTCCCGACCGTGAGAAAATTGTCCGACCCTCCCGAACATGACTTTCTTGCGTCCCCGCCACCCCCGTTTCATATATGACCTTTTGACAGTGAATAAACAGACACTATCTGACACGCAAATGACACGCAAACCCTTGTCACGATTTTTTTTTTGAGATCCAAAACCGTGAGAATTGATAAATACGAAACAAAAGGTACGTGTCGATGTGTCGGGATCGGACAGTTTCAAAGTGTCGGACAGTGCTTTCAAGTGATATATGCGTTCTTTCAGCAAGGGTTAGCTTATATATAAGAGACTTGAAAATTTATGCATGATGAACATGGATCTCTTAAGTGCAGGGAAACATTGTATCCCAAAGTAAATACTAATTCAACTGAATACCAAGTACCATAACCTACTTATGAATCAGATCGTTGATGAGTACTTACAGTAGTTCTCAACCAAAATTCAAGCTTCGAGACTGTAATAGGTTGAGAAATTATTTATGACTCTCATATCTAAAACAAAGATAGTTGAAAAAATAAGTTCAGAGGAACTCCCGCAATAGTACACTTCAAGAACTATGCAAAATGGAAGTTCATAGCCAAAATGAGCCAATCATATACAAAATGGAACCACTGCTAGCAATACATCACTTAAAAGCACTAACCAGACATTAGAAATGTCCAATCACGACTTTACACCCACAACTACCATTAGTATAATCACTATTAGATACTCACGGTCAGCATTCAAAAAAGAAAATCAGACAAGGGTTTGCCCATGACTAGATACGTTTGTTTACTCAATCTCAAAAGGTAATATATTCGAAAAGGAACAGGACAGGGGAAGAAAGAAAGACATATCCGACAGGGTCGGACAATGTTCTCACGGTCAAAATTCGGAGCACGCAACATCGGCAATATAGCTTTCACACGTCAAGTCACCAGCACGTATACATCATGCGCTCAGAGGTCGACACGCAGACTAATATTAATGTCACAGAGGCAGAAGCCAACTAACGACAGATAAGATATATCAAAAGCAATGGAAAAGTGAACGGAAAGATAGGATCTAAGCGAAAGAACACGACGCGAGCAATTGCCGGTAACATTGAACCAACAGACGGGTCCAGAGGGAGTAGCCGAGTAAGGACGGAGGATGGCAACAAAGTGGCCGACTGTGCACGAGCCATGCAAAAGAGATATTACGGGAAATAGTGACGGACTACTTCCCTAAAGAGGATTTAAGTCGAGGTATTCAAAGAATAATTCGGGGTGTAAAGGATTTAACTATGGTCTAGCCTAAGAAATTAGCCGCACCTGGGGATGTACGGCAGTACAATAATTCAGGTTATACGTCATGTAAAGGTGAAATGAAAAGGATATACAATGATGGTCGCAAAAAAACAAGCAATAGCATATATACGTGTGTCAGGGCCTGGCTTGTAATTACTGTACTCAATATACTGTTTTTGATAACTTCCAGTCATTGCCTGGATCATCGGAAAGCGCGTTCAAACTGAAGAGTGGCCACTGTTATTGATCTAAAGGGTTGTTCAGAATTGTATCAGTCCATTTTGACCAGATAAAACTTCTTACCAAGTTTGATAACCTCTGGCAGTCATTGCCACATGAAGCCCTGAAGAATTCGCTCGAATCGAACAGGGCGTTTGGAAGCGTTCTATCTGGTTGTGAGTTCTGTAATCTCCAGCTATTTCGCATATTGATCCTGTTCAGACACCCGTACGTCACGCTTCATCAAAACAAAACAAGGTCAAAAAACGACCAACTTAAGAAATTTTGCGAGGCATAAATCCCAGGAAAAATATCTGACCAGGGCAATTCAAAGTCAAATCAACAACTTGAAAGCGGGTTTTTTCGAATTCATTCTTACACGGTGGTGTGCTAACAGAAAACATTCAATCGCTTGACCATGGAATTCAGCAAAAGTACTCACCGGGAGACTGACGAACACTATAGCATCTGCTAATGCAAATAAGGCAGTGATGGCTCCTGTCTGTATAGCGACTGTCGCAAAGGATAACTTGAGTAAGAGAAACACGGAGATCGTTGAAAGCTATCCTTTCACATACATCTATTGATCCGGTCAAGGTGATCGTTCAGCTGAGGAACCCCGGTCTTTTGCTTCGACTTGATTGGGGAAAGGCAGAAAATCAGAAGACCATATCACGTCGACCCAAGGGTTCTCATTAGATAGTACGTACCAATACCCATACCAAACAAACCGTAATGAAAATATCTGCTACTGCAGAAGGCACTAGCCACGTCACAGCTGCGCCGCGAAAGCTATCGAAGGTTCGGAACTGAGGAGAGTTTGTCACCGAGATGGCGAGCCAGATGGAACCAGCTGTGGATGCAGTTCAAGGGCTGCTATTGAGCCTTAGAAGACAGGAAGTAAAAACTCACTCAACGAAGCCAGGGCAAAAGGTGTGACCAAGAAGAGTGGGATCCAGGATTGTGTGATTACACATATTCTCCAAGTCATGAATATCTGGACAGGAGTGGAAATAAGTGCCTGTTGATGACGTGAAGCATTGGTCATTGGAAGAAGAGTTTGATAGAAGAGTTTGATGCCCACAGTGACCACTCCGTCTGTAGACATGATAAATCGCTATCAAAAGTCTAGGCTGAGAGTAAACTTGAGTAAAACGTACCAACATGGAGGACTAGAGCCAAAAGTCAAGTTACTGGCGATGGACTACTATTCAGCAAATAAATTACATACACAATGGAGAGTCAGCGAGGACACTGAGATCGCCTTTTATATCATTCATCAGATAGGTGTTGATCATCCAAAGAAAGATGGACGCACCAAATTTCAAGAGAAGTGCTTCATATATTATGCCTATATTGAGAATGGTATTTGTTGTCTCCGCAATAAGAAGATATAGAACCTAGGTAAGTTGTATCAGCCATAAAAGCATCCCCGCTGAACGTTCCGAGACTTGCCAAAAGCTTTATCCCTATCTTATCTCTGTTTTGAATTGATTAGATGTTCATCGCAACTGATACTCAGAACGGTGACGCACCCTCCGCACGTTCGAAGATAAGTGAAAATCTATAAGATCTCAGTTCTGCCTTCAATGAGTCATTTTTATTCATGGGAAGCTCCCACCTGACCAACAAGGAGCTGAAAGAAACGCAGAGTTAGTAAACAACACAAAAGTAAACTGGGGGGGAGACTGACACCATAAAGTGCAGTACTCATGAACGCTCCCACAAGAATGGGAGCGTAACTGTCGATACGAAAGATATAAGCCATGGTCTGTGGGATATAAGTATAACAAACATACATTTCAGTAATGGTCGGTGGTTTGGGAGCTTCAGTCATAGGCAGTGGGTCAGAAGTAGATAAGTTAGAAACGGGGATTCTTAACTACTAACAGATTTCTTCAAGTACATTTATATGTGCTACCATCTCCTCTGAAGAAATGTATTTGGAAAGGGAATTTTATTTTTCTTGAAAAAATAAGATGTATTTACATTTCTGCATTGTCTTCCTTTCGAAAGGGAGAAAATGATAAGTTTGTATCGGAAATGCAGGTATCCTATTTTTACACGCATCTCTCCGAGAAGTTAGTCACCAACCCAACGGTGACAGTGGTTCTATCGGTGTTACAAACAAGATATGTAGAACAGCCATTGATAGATCTCTGTTCATATTTCGACCAAATGACTTCGAATTCCCTACTCAACAAGAAGACGCCAACGACAATCGATAATCAAGCGCTGAATAGCTCATGGTTGGACAGAAAATGGCTATACATGTCAAAGTTGAAATTTACGTGGGAAAATGAAACGAGACGAGACTGAAAAAGAAAATTCGGAAGTGAGGCTTGCAATAGCTTTTTGGATCAGAAGGCTCGTCTTGAGCAAGCCGACGCTTTATGTAACATTGCAATCTATTGCATTAAATATACCGATGTACAAGTGAGTGGCGGCCCGCCTCAAGTAGTATTTGAAATCAGTATATAGAAAATAAAGGAAGTGTCACTATGTAAAGAAATATCTCGAAAATTCCTGCAGTGATATGTATGTCAATCCATTCTCGTCCATAGACAACCGGCCACTTTATTTTACTAATAACTTGTATAACAACTAAGCCAGAAGGCTTTGTATTGGAAAATTTGGGTTGTGGCACAGTTTCGGAGTCCTTTCGCGGGGGTTCGACGTTTAAGTTTAACTCATCCTTACCTGTGCTTGGCCTATGTTTCATTCCGTCTGTGGAATGCCGCACTGTCCAACTAGTACGAAATTGGAAGATTTCGATCTCGAGTACAAGCGGAATGTATGAGCTAAATGCAATCACTGAAATTATCTCAGATACCTCGGAACATAAAATGGAGGGTATCCACACGTATACACGAGCCCATACCAGCGTCTTAATCAGCGAAGCGAGTTGTGCGGTTATACCGTAGTTAAACGATGTCACTTGAGGGAGACAGATGTTTGCTTGGAGACACAACGAATCGAAGATATTTTCCCCTTAAGATAGGGAAATCTCCCGCAGTGTGAATTGTGCTACGAGACCTAGATCACGGCAGTATGTCCTAGTGGGGGGACGAAGATGGAACGTGATTCTGATATCCCCAGAGTAATTTACCGAGCCGGGTTTAGCTCAGATTATAAGAAATGAAAAAAATTCATTAAACAACTATGTCATGCTGCATATGACAGAGAGCCATTAGTCAATTTCTGTTGGTTCACTGTACATCATGGCGCAAATCAATTCACAACCGACTGGGTTTTTGAAAACATTGAGCTACTCACCAATTTCTGGCCTTTCCTAGCCTTCTCAATATCAGACTCTGGCACTCCATATTGCTTCCAAAAGTAAATCAACGTCTCTTTGTCCACTCGATGCCCAAACCCAATGGGGGCGGTATGTAAATCAAAGTATCCACCTCCTTGATCAGCATTGACTTTCTCCATCACAGCAAGTACGGCGTCCGAGATGTCCTCTTTGTAACCAAGCCTTTCGTCGACGACGCTGAGAAAGTACCCAGTTGCTTCATCGTGCCCGTAGGCAATTTTGATATTTCCCTGATCGATTTCTGTTCGACCCATGGAATAATATCGAGTCAACGGCGTAGGAGAGTGCAGACGTGGGGATGTTTCTGTGCAGACTTTGAGAACTTTCTCTGGCAGAAGCTTTAATATCAATGTGGAAGTGGGTCACATTTGATGCTCTAAAATACCTTTAGGTTCCTTCTAAAAAAATTCGAGTTCAAGACTTGGATCAGCTTCTCCCTTTGTGTATACCGAATGAAATGAACTTAAGGTAGTCTGGTTCTTCGGCCGGAAAACCTTAGAGCAGCTGAGTATAAACTAGCAATATCGGTTTGAAGTACATCATTGGTTCTCCCGCTGATCGTACAGCTTGGAGTATTTAAATCTTCCGAGACGTTCCTGATCTCTGAACTCTAACTCACAGTAGCCATTCATTAGTCTCGACCCATGTGCTTCCAACTGGCTCCAGTTCCCGAGGAACACTTAAGAATAACCGGTTCTAGATATTCCACCTCTTGATCATTGATAGCAGGATACTACGCTCAAACTCACGTTTGGAAGGTGCACACTCTCAACTTTAGCGCCTTGTAACATGGGCCCTTTGTATTCGGTCGTGATTCACGAGTTATGGAGTTTTTTGATTACCATTCCATTCAGTGTACGAAAACAAATTCTCTGTAGTTTCCACTTACATCGGTTCTGCTTCCAACAGCGTTCAAGTTGCCCGCTGATGTGAACAAGATTATTGTATGTAGGTCTAGGTCATATCTCACCATCATCATCATAACCCACACAGCTAGCTAGCTTAGACGCCCATCATCCAATTATTTCTCTATATTCATGGAAGCTTCATTCATTAAGTACTGCCACTGCCACCTTGTCTTCCATTCCCTCATCCAAGGCAACTGATCCCACCACATTGGTGACCTGTGCAATTTACTGCTGCGCACACACAACTTTCATCCCTTCACCAAAGAAACCAAGAATTCCTTCCAATTGAACCCGACGAGTTCCTATACTTCCTGTGATACGCCGCTTGGTCTGTCGAGACGGATCGGACAACTCGAACAAAAGAGAAAAGCACGCACACATAGCAGAATAGTAATAAGTCTGCATTGGCACAAGTGAAATCAATTGAACAGACGTAAGAACCTCCGAACCAACTTTCATGTATGAAGAAAAGTGGGCCAACGCGTACCTATGTCTTCCGGTCCAAATAGGACCACTGGCATATCGGTGACGGAAGCTCAAGCGCTCAAGAGACGATTCCTTCGTAATTAACTCCTGTGATTCTTCCTTCCAGTCATAAACTTGATGCGGCCGAGGGTCCGACACTCTGCCATCTTGGCAACTGAAGTCTGACAGACAGAAACAATGTGATTTCCTTGGACGGCTTGTCCACTTATTACCAAGTGGTAAGTTACAAGCCTGACAACTTGCCGCATCATACCCTGCTCTCTATAGTTTGCCAAGGCGGCTTGCCACTGCCTGGTTTGACCAGCCGAAAAAAGCCGAAACAAGCCGGGCAAATCAAGGTCAAGCAACGATCAATCCCAGTTAAGTACGATGTGGCACATCCGCTATTAAGTAACTTGTACGGCGGCCATCGTACCTATGTAATACTGCGCGAAGCAACGGCCGGTGCCTATTCCACCATGTCAGGGCCGTAGACGGTAGAACCGTGGTATCTTATCTCTCGTATCGGCACCTTTACTTTGCTACCAGCGAGACCTGCCACGCGACCCAATTCTTTCATCACACTAAAAGTGGATTGATTGAAGG
>ML180194.1:0-24212 GCA_004369135.1 Dendrothele bispora CBS 962.96 | reverse complement strand
TTTATTTGAAAGTAATCTATAGTGATATTAAGATAGACTTTATTTGGACATAGAATGGAAACAACATATATTTTAAACAAATTCAAGTATACAGGATTATTGGGGCAATTTTTCTGGTCATGGCACTATCCACTCATTATTGTGGAACCCAGTGATTGTCGAGATATGAGCCATTTTGGGTTGATGACTATAAAACATAAAACAATTTTGCCGACGCGCGTTTTCTCACGTTTTTTGCAAACGATAATAGTTCAGTCAATTGAAATCAGGGGTAAAAGAATCAGCTCTGGCCACTCTGTAATTGGATTACTTTTTTGATTACTCAGCTGTACGATTGGAACACTTTCTTGATTACTTACAGGCTGTCACTTGGTTCAGTAAATCAATAAATGGAAATTGTGATTGAAAAATTAGCTTTGACCACCCTATAATTTCTTGATTACTTACAATCTGTTATTTGATTTAACTCATTGTGAAGATTGAAAGAATATTAATCACTCAATTGCTATTACTACCTGTCTTGTCTAGCCTGTCAAGCCAATCAAGTCGCAAACTGAGAAGCCAGGTGGGTCGCTATCCAATTCAGGCGCTTATTTTGGCAGGGAATTGTATCGACTCAACAATCTGACAAGCCAGGTCCCATGACATCAGACAAGCCCAGTAGCGCCGCTAAAGCGGCATCCCCGACTCCGACTGGCAAGTATACCTTTCAGACTTTCAACAAGAATATGTATATCAACAGTAAAGCTCCAGGATGGTGAACAGAAAGAAGTGTTACAGCTCTTCTCGGTCATAAGGTGTGGTCCAATTTTCCTATTTCTTTTGTTGTTCTATAAGCCAGTCTGTTTGAACAGTGATTCCTCCACAGTAGTTTCAGACAGCAATTTACGATTGGAGTATGAACTTATATCCAACCCTAAACCGCAACAAAGGTGTTCTTCGGAGTCATCTGACACAGTGAAATTTAGTTCAATGTTATACAATCCAGCAATTGATTATATGTTATGTTATACCGATTGGTGGTGGCGTTGTGAGCTATTCCCCTCTTTTCGTCGGATAGCTCCCGATGTGAAAAAACATCCTATAACCCAACGGATGTGGGACCGAGCCAAAAGCGTTCGAGGTCCCCAGTCCATCTCCTCCTATCGTCGGGGCAAACAGACAAGCAGAATGGTTAATTCCCATACCCATGAGTGATACCTCTGCTATCCAATACTAGTGGTATTACAGCCACTTTTATAACAATAGGTCATCTCAAAAACAATTCCACTCAGGCAGACTTTCAAATCTATGTGGAGCCCCAAAGCCCACACAGCAGATAACATTTCTTTTCCGAGTTTCAGATGTAGAGTTAATTGTATAGGGTGACATGAAAGATGACATGATTTCTATGTGGCTCTCAAAGTCCGCATTCAAGCTGTCAATACGTCCGAGCCTGCAGAATAAATTGACTGATCACGCACACGTGTCGTCTACAGCTTGTGTTCGTACTATATCAGGTATGTACTCAGTCTCCCTCCCCCTCCCGTCCTAACATTGAGACCTTCAAATTTTTCTTACCATTATCCCCAACTTTGCTACTCTCTTGCCTCGACTCAGTGTGCACACGTGTGGGCCATCCAGACAGATTGTGTTCCTACCATTAGGTATGTTGCTCATTCCCCATCCCCTTTACAACTCTGAGGACAGCTGGTTCATTGAGTTTTATTTAGTTGCCAAACATAAATCCTATCTTCTACCATGCGTCTTTTAAACACCGAGACTTTTGAGGTCAAGGAATTTTTCACAGACTCGGATATCCCCTCATTTGCCATTCTTTCGCACACATGGGGGGACAACGAAGTCACGTTCCATGACATTCAAGATCTCAAGACTGCTAGGGAAAAAGCAGGCTGGTCCAAGGTCTGGAATGCTTGCAATTATGTCCGACAACTCAGGTTTGAGTGGATCTGGATTGATACCTGCTGCATCGACAAGTCCAGTAGTGCAGAGCTTTCCGAAGCGCTCAACTCGATGTACCAGTACTATGAGGACGGCCGGGTCTGCATTGCTTACTTGAGTGATGTTTCGAAGGTGAAGAATGTAGGGGATCTAGAAGAGTTTAAGAAGAGTCGATGGTTCAAGAGAGGCTGGACACTTCAAGAGTTGATTGCCCCTCGCTACATGGTCTTTTTGGACAAGAGTTGGAACATGATTGGTACTCGATACAGCACACGGAAGATCATCTCCAAGATCACTTCCATTCCAGTTGACGTTTTTGAAGAGGGAAAGATAGATGGTCACAGTATTGCACAGAAAATGTCATGGGCTGCATCTAGGAAAACAACAAGACCAGAAGACATGGCATATTGTCTCATGGGGCTTTTTGGAGTGAATATGCCAACAATCTATGGGGAGGGGGGACCAAAAGCATTTATGCGATTACAACAGGAGATTATCAAGTACTCAGAGGACCGTAGTATCTTTGCCTGGGCAGCGTCCAAAAATTCACACAGGGAAAGGGGACTATTCGCAAGCTCCCCATCAGAGTTTAGATCATCCGGACATGTTGGTGTATCCAATTCAGAGGAACTTGGTGAAAAATCATCCTTTTCTTTTGGCAACAATGGTCTGCGAATCTATCTTCCTCTGAAACGTCAACCAGATTTAGGGGAAGACATATTTCTTGCTTCGCTGCATTGTCAAGCGGGTACTGATCACATTGGGATTTATCTTCAAAAAAAGAAACACGGCTATGTTCGACTATGTCGATATTTTCCACATCCTCATATTGACGACCCATCAGGAGAGTTGCAGGAAGTCGTAGTGAAGGAGAGTGTCATCGCTCGGCAGCGTACCGCAAGCCACATTTACCAGATCCCCTTCGAGTTCAAACATGACAATTCACAAATCACCCTTCTTGGCGATGTTCACTATATTTCCGACCCAGATTCTCACAGTGAACCGTCCTCGTCGTTGCGTCGTTATTCAGAGCGTTATTTCAGACTTCACACCAAAAAAGGGAATGAATTTAATATCGATGTGTGGGTTTCATTCAATGACAACATTCCTGTACTACGAGTGCAGCTCTTCACCGATCGTAGTAAACCCTATGACATCCATTATCTTCGAGACAGTGTTTTATCATATGTTGAAGATGGCAATGCTCTGGTGTCCTGTTTCATACACATGACTGGAGACTCTTCGATGACACACGTTATTGAATTAAATTACATTCCCTCGTCCAGTGCCCAATTCGAGCTCTACTGCCAGATGGATAAATTAAAGAGCTCACCAAATGCTTTGAGCTCAACAAGTATGAATTTCATGCTTGACACTACATCCACTTCTTCCTACTTCAAATATGATCACTCAACTGTCCCATCCAACCTTCTTTGCAGTGAGGAAGGGCCTGAAGGGGGAAGATTGTATGGGACACTTTCAGACTCTGCTCAGCGGTATGGTATTCATTGCGTCCTTGCATACTGCTACAAGAACAAGAGATTCCCCAAAAGATATGTCTTTGTAGCACTGGGCCCGGGTACCGAATCTGAAGTTGACCAACCCTGGATAGATGTCATTGTATCGTCTACAAAGATTCGAATCTCCGACATATGGGAATCTTATCTCCCTTCAGGCTCAAGATATGGGCACAGAAATGAGCGTGAAGCGACAGCCTCTCTCCCGTTTCATCGGTCTTACAATTTCACTGTGGAAAAGAAGACATCAGAGGGACTTGTTTGGTATCATGTCGTTGTAACATACCGGATTGATAGTTTGTCAAACGATGAGTTGGAAGAAGACTGAACGAAGTGGAATGGGTAGTAACAGAATGTGCCATAGGAAGATGAGTAGCATGGTCATCAGACCATAACAAATGAAAGGTGGAGGGCCTAAATGTATAGGGTGCTTTTGATGGAACAGAGTGAGGAGTCCCAGAACTGTTATTTATTTGTAGGAGAGAGAATACATATAACTGATTGACCCTCTTGCAAAACCACAGTTCCAAAAAACTTTAAACCATCATGACTTCTACATGATGATTAAGAATCATTTTATCATCCATACGTGATCCAAAGCTTGTCTATTTTGAGGATGGTGAAGGGGGTAAGGGAATGAGGGGAGAGAATGAGAGCAAAGGGGGAAACAGAGAAGGAGAGGTGGAGAAAGAGAGGAGGTGAACAAAAGTAACAGAATTGGAACACAGCATAGAATACAAAAGGTAGGGAATACGGTGTGTAAATATAAATGTGTTTTGAGCCTGGATACACTTAGAGACATCACGTCTCAATGATCATGTATACTTTTGTTTTTGATCAAGCAATAAGTGAAATAGAATCCATGGGTGATAGTTTACTGATCCATTTGCTTTTCGATTGCTACAGTCTGTCAAATTGGCCGACAGAGGTGGGGTCATAGACCTTGGAGAACAACAGAAAGGAATGAAAGACCTGATGGGGTGTAAAATAAATGAGGAATGTAATAACCATAAGATGTTCCTTACCACCTAATGCAATCCTGTTTGTTATATGGTCTTGATTACCGAAATCGTTCAATGTGTTCGACAATAACATACGATTGAAGAGATTCAGCAAAAAACATCACGTTCCCTTGGTCGTATATGGTCCCTTATAACCTTGAACAATAGGCAAAGATCAGCAACTAAAAAGGTCAACTTCCTTGACTCCTCCAGTTTGTTATACCCACTCCCAACGAGATGAAGTACAAATCATAGTATATCCGTTATGATTACACATATAGCCGCTCATTCCGAAGACCGAGAAGGAGACATGAGAGCGTCAGTGAGAGGTAGGCGCTAGACCGTGAAGAGTCAAAAATTCCCGCTACCTTAAGTAGTGGGTCTTGTCGTGCAGTTACACCAAAAGTCATGTCTCCGATCGTTTGGCAGAAGAATGGATTCTCGGGTTCCGGCCCGTTCTCAAGGCCCGGTTCGGACTTACTAACATGTTCTCGATCGTTTGGCACAGTTTGGCACACAATATTTGGAGAGGGTGATGCTTTTTGTCGAACATTCGTTAGGCTTAGTCGTCGGAATCGAAACAAATAAATAGAGATGAGAGAGGTAGGATCGCAAGGCAGAGGTAAGAGATGAACATCGAGTGTATTGCCGAGTGATTGGAGGAAAAATAGTCTTCAAGTTTTTTTTTGCTGATTACTATTGAAATGATTGGAAATTTAAATGGTGACGTTTTTAGTCGAACGAGCGTTTGTTAGGCTTAGTAGTGAAGCATGGTCTCGGTGATTTTGAGCTGATGAGAAGGCATCTGTTGGGAGACGGAGGGTGCTTACGTAGTGGCTAGAGGTTCCGATGGTTACTTCCGATGATTATTTCACTGGCAGCGAGTTGGATTACTTGACTTCTCGTTGGTCGCTCAGACGTTTGCTGCTTTAAATTTAAAACTGATGAAAGAGAAAGAGTCGAAAGAGGACTCATTAATCCTGAGAGTGCCGCTAGTATTTTGGGATGTCGTTTGTTGCTTTAGATTTAAAACCGATTAAAAGGGAGAGAGAGTCGAACTTGAACGAGGATTCATTAATCCTGAGATTATCCAGGCTTCCGGCCTGACTGTATACCATGCAATTACTGTGACACCGTTCAGCTGGTTGACAAGATTCCGAGTGAGAGTTATTTTCTTGACAGTGGTTGGGATATCTATATTGACAGACGACATTGGTAGATTAAGTGCGCCGTTTCTGATCCTTCGAAGCATGGTGTCGAAATAATATTGTGATTTGTAGACGGAGAGAGCTTATGGAGCAGAAACGGTTACATCCCAGATGATTTGTATTCGATATTCCGATTTAGCGTATTTTGGAGTGCTGTTTATTACTTTAAATTTAGAAGTATGGTTGCCAGTAAAATCGGAGGTGTCCAGAGGTCTTTGCTAACCACCTATGTTAAGGAGTGCTGAGGTAGCGGGCAGTGCCGCGCCAGCAGGCCCTACACCGGTTATAATTTCTCACATGATGAGTTAGTACGTGATACTAGGTTGGAGGAGTGATGTCACTCAGAGGGATCAACATCATCCTCTCAAGCCTCTGAGTCTCTATCTCTTCCCGCATGTGCCGAAGAATCGATACGTGACTTACCAAATGGGGTTTGTACAGGGCAGCTTCACAGCCACCAGCGCGAGCCGAGTTTAGTAAGTCGGCCTCGTAACTCAACTTCGAGTGTCTTCTCCAGAGTACTTAGGGTCATGCGAATACGCGTACTGCCAGGCAGCATGGATTACGCTGTTGAAAAAGAACTCAGAGACAGGCCCGGTTGGTATGCATGAGGGCTTGTTTAATGAGTCTGTCCTCGTCAACAGAGTCCAGACTGAGACAAAATGTTGACTTATCGGTGTCAGTACAACGGTGTCATTTTCTTTTTTGATTTTTCGGTAAGAGGTACGAGCGACGACGGCGTCATTTGGACATCTTGCATGCCAAGATAGACTCAACAGTCTCAATTTACTATTTTTTCGATATCCACAAAGTATACAGTAAGTAGCTTCTAGCTATACCTTGTTCTTGACTCATCTTTTTGGATATTGATATGTCATTGCCTCTCCAAGACTTCATCGATTCATCGATCATCCACTCCCCTCAATTGTTTCCTCTCACAGACTCGGACATACACATGGGGCCGCGGCTCACATGGCGCAGGCTCCCTAGGCTTCCTCGGGTCTTACCGTGCCCTCCATCCCCACAGCTATGTTTGGTCAAGTAGTCCAGCATGGACCTAGTAAGAGAGAGATCATAGCAAATTATCTTCCCCATCCGACAGCCGTTACTACTCGACTAGATCAATCTGACGGAATTCGCGTGTCCCGAATCCGCCCGTATTTGGTGATTCTGGAGACCCACTTTTTCTGTTTCCTACCACCATCATCGGTACAAGTGAACTCGCATCCAATCTACCTCGGACGTATGAGCCGTGAACTCGTTCATATGACGATATGGTCCCGGGATCGATGATGTACTACCATCGGGATGCATCCCGGAGCCCAACGTTCAGCTCTTGGCCCAGTCCGGTTGATTAACCTAAGCCGTTACTACTATACCGGGCTGGATTGTCTTCGTTACCTACCGGTCCTGTTTCCGCAATTCAAACCTCTCCTCCGACATTATTCTCTTTGTCCGCAGTATGCTCGCCCAACTAAGCCGGGAACTGGCTGCTCAACCAGGCTTCGACGGCTACTTTTTCAACTTCGAGTGTCTTTCCTCCCGGATGGGGTCCTCGGAGAAAACATATGTACTGGATTAGTTGGTGAGAAAGAACTTTTAGAGACAAGAGTGGGACACATGTGGAAGTCGTTTGTTGAGTCCGTCCTCTCCTAATGATTTTGAGTAATGTGCACTAAACTCAACAAAACGTATGTTTATTGGTCACAGGTACGACGGCGTCATTTTACAGGTAATCTTGCATGGTGGCAGGAAAGGCTCAATAATCTTGATTTTGCCATCGAATCCAATCTACTTCCAAGACGGGACGGGACAAGAGTGCTAGTGTCTTATCATAAAGTCTGTCGAATATAAAAACGTTGATACATCAGGTTTAGATTCTATCCCCATACCCTGCCTTTCTACACACATGGACATCTATCACTATGAACTCTACCCCACTTCTGTTAAATCACTCAAAACCCTATATGCTTGTTCCATCTATTTGATCACGTACTTAACAAACCTGGAATAACACACTCTCTAACGAAATACTCATGGAACCTATTGTCCCTCGTGAGTTCTGGATGAAAGGTTGTCAAAAGATGACGGCCTTGACGGATCGCTACGACTCTTTTCGGGTCTTCTCCTCCTCCTTCTAAGTTTGAGTTGATTCCAAACCACGTTTCGAGAGGTTCAGTAGCGTCTGAGGGTATAGCATGTGGTACGACGTTCTCTGGTAAACGAGCGATCACTTGTATCGGTGGGTATTCAGGAGGTTGGTCGAGGGATAGCAAGACCTAGGAAACGTGGAAAACGACGAGTAGAAGGAATGTTATTGTTAATGGGCACTCGCACAGTTATATTTTGTTACTCACGGGTGCACGAATGAAGACCCCTGAGAATGGATCCTCAGGGTTTTTGAGACCGGGGACTTCGAGTGGAGCTTCGAAAGATTCGACCTGGATGTATCGATAGATAGAAGAGACGTAGGCAAAAGGTCGGAACAAACAGATAAACGGCAAAATTAGACACGATCAAAGCGATAAGGAGCTCTCAGAATACCGAGAGCCTGGCCTCCAGCCCCAGAGTTCGCCCAGAGGCCTTCAGCTCATCAAAGTGCAAAAACAAAAAGACCGACCTGCGATCCCCATCCATTTCTAGCAATTGTCACGCTCATCCCACCCAATAGCTCTTGTCCACCCTTTTTCGCTCCCGTTACCACTTTCGATAACAGAATTGCTCCTGCACAGGTTCCCCAAACGGGTTTGGTTTTGATAAAGTCTTTGAGAGGGTCTAAGAGACCGGAGAGGCGGGCGAGGAGGGCTATGGTTGTTGATTCTGTTCGAGTTACGTGTATGTCACCAGTTCGGGTCATAAGAGAAAAGAGTAAAAGGACTCACCGCCTCCTGGTATCACCAACGCATCACACTTGTCCAGATCTTCTTTTGTTCTCACTTGAACAACTTTGATTTCCCCATTCGACTCCAACCTTTCCTGTAATTTCCCGTCTCCGTTTGTTCCATTCACCACGTTTATCCCATCTATGCCGTTTATCCCTTTCCCATTCATCGTGGAAGTTGAAGAAAGAGGAGAGCACAAATTTACACGCTCCAACATGACCTGATGCTCTGCGAAGGCGCCTTGGAGGGCTGGATGGGGATGTATACGATGACGACGGTGTATACCATATGCAAATCCACATGGCACACAACCCATTTCCGATCGTATGTAATTAGTCATGAGAGACGGGGAAACGGGAGCGAAGAGCAGAAAAACGAAAGAAAAGAGAGAATAGGTCAGCTACGTCCACTAAAAGTGCCCGTGACGAGATAACAGTATCCACCGAGAATGCCTATAGTCACTTGAAGTAACATCGATGGGGTTCCATATCCGGATGAACCTGAGGATGATTCTTTCGAATAGCCACTTGGAGCTGACGGGGGAGCGAGATTGACTGCCATCGGTGCTAGCATTTGGATGGCGGTAGAAGATGGATAAGTGAGGTGAAGGTAAAAACAAGAGAGTGTGTGACTCGGACTCGCGGTAAATCTGAGAAATTGACCTCGTGACCGGACCGGGATTGTGTATTCCGACCCGTGTTCGTGCCGATCTCGGCGGGTTTGGCTATTTCATTGTGAGTCGAATAAAAAAGAACGAGTCCTCCGAAAGTCGATCTCGTCCCCACTGCTTATCGAACTGTCTGCTCAACGCGGATTTTTTACATATCCTCTAACCTTCAATGTTTCTGAAGGATGGTATTGGATTTACGAGTTGGAAATCCAGCGGATTAGTGTTGCCAAGGCGCGGCTTGACTTAGTACGGCTTACCAGCCAGGCCGCATTATTGTAAGCCAAGCGGTCCAAACACCGGCTTGAAGTGACTTGAGCCATGTTTATCTACTTAAAATAGGCTAAGTCGCTAGAGTCTTGTCTTTGGCCTGATAGATCTGATGTGACGATGTGATATGTGATACAGGAATGACGATACCCCGATATGGATTGCGGTGAGAGCTGGCTCAATTTCCTGTGGCTTAAAAGCCGTTGTTTGTTGGAGCCAGCTATTCAGCTTGCTTAATATCAGCGGCTCGACTCTTTGGCTCAGCCACGCTGCGCCGTGGCAACACTACAGCGGATGTATGTGTCTTGTGGGCACTTGATATATGCATACTTTTGGTACACTGTTAATTGATCCATTGTCGCTCGTGGAATTCTCTCCGAGACTCCAACTATCAGGCGGCAAAAACATATTACAGTTTAGTTCATAAATAATAGTAGAAAATGGACAAGAGACAAATAAATTAATATTCATAGTTTGGAGGAGGATCATCACTGATCCCCCTTGCCCAATCCGAGTTCCACACACTTTCCAGCCTCTGGATATGCGCACCCATTTTTGCGATTTCTCTCTGTCGCTCAACATTTGATGATAGTACCGCTCGCTGTAAAATTTTCATTTGCTCTCGCAGGGCTTCTGTTTCATCACGAAGTTGAATTTGCCGTTCAGTGAGTGCTGAAGTAGTGACAACGGTTGCGTTGATAGAATTTCGAGGTGAATTCAGAGGTGTTGATTCTGGGTAAAGTGGTAAGCTATTGGTGCAATTCTTAAATTAGTACATTGACCCATACCTTCATTTCCATCAATGACAGAGTGAGGGTGTACCCGACTTGTATAGGAAATGGACATATGTTTCAGGGTATAGGGCTCAACCTCTGGAAGATCATCATCAGCATAGAGATCTCATAGAAATTTGGCAGGCATGACTGCTTAAAAAAACTCACGAAGGGTGGTTTCCCTGGCTGTTTCACTATTGGCTGCCAGTCCTGAAGTAAATGGCAAGTGAGGTCTTGATTTCTTTTTATATCTCCAGAGCAACAAAAGAATTGACAGAATGACTAAAGTTCCTGCAATAACTGAACCAGCAATAACAGGTGTATGATTTGGTTTAGATGGGACATCAGGTAAAATAGGTCCACCTGAGTGGGTTGTAGATTCACTGGTAAGAATTATGTCACCCAAATTCAATCAAAATTACTGTCTTCTTGTAGAGTACTCACACAGCAGGACCCTCCACTGTTGTAACAGTATGACTTGCACTTGAGGACTGATTTAATATTCTACCAATAATTGGATTCCATTTGTTTGGAGAAGCACACAACTGAAAATCTGGATGCACTTACAATGGTTGTGAGAAGCTCTGGAGTACTTACTTTCTGTTATTTGGTTCAGATCATCAACATCACAATTTGAAACAATATTGGCTACTCACGTGCTGTTATTTAGTTCAGTCAATGAAGTTCGAGGTGAAAGAATCAGCTCTGGCCACTCTATCATTGGATTAAATTCTTGATTACTTACGGGCTGCTATTTGGTTCAGTCAATGGAAATCAGAATTAAGAATCAGCTCTGGCCACTCTTATAATTGGATCACTGTCTTGACTACTTACAAGCTGTTATTTGGTTCAATCGATTGAGATTAAACTTGAAAGAATATCACTTACGTTCTGTTATTTAGTACGGTCAATGAAATTGGAATCGAGTGAATCAGCGCTGGCCACCCTATAATTTGATCACTTTCTTGTTAGCTTACATGCTCCTATTTGATTGAATTACTGAAATTGCATTTGAAAGAATGTAGACTACTCACGTTCTGTTATTTAGTCCAGTCAATGAAATTGGATCCGAAACAATCAGGTCCGGCCACTCTATAATTCAATGACTGTCCTGAGTACTTACCGTCTATTATTTGGGCCAGTCAATGGAAAACAGTATTGAAAGAATCAGCTCTGCCCGCTTTATAATAATCACTTTCTTGAATACTTACCCTCTGTTAAAATCAGGAATGAGAGGATCAGCTCTTAATTGAATCTCTTTCTTTCTTTATTACTTACGTCCTGTTATTTGGTTCCATTGATGAAAATTACACTTGAAAGGATATTGACTACTTACGTGCTGTTATTTAGTTCAGTCAATGAAATTGGAATTGAAAGAATCAGCTCTGGCCACTCCATCATTGCACACTTTCTTGATTACTTACGGGCTGTTATTTGGTCCAGTCAATGGAAATTAGGATTGAAAGAATCAGCTCTGGCCACTCTTATAATTGGATCACTTCCTTGATTACTTACATGCTGTTATTTGGTTGAGTCAATGGAAATCAGAATTAAAGGAATCAGCTCTGCCCACTCTATAATTCAGTCACTTTCCTGAGTACTTACCCTCTGTTATTTAGTCCAACTTCTTAGCATGACAATAGATGAAAGAATATTGACTACTCACAGGCTATCATTTGGTTAAGTCAATGGAAATCAGGAATGAAAGAACCAGCTTTTAACTGAATCACTTTCTCGATTACTTACATGCTGTTATCTGGTTCAATTGATGAAGTTCGCACTTGAAAGAATATCAACTACCTACGTGCTGTTTTTCAGTTCAATAAATGAAATTGGAATTGAAAGGATCAGCTCTGGCCACTCTATCATGGGAGCATTTTTCTGATTACTTACTGGCTGTTAGTTGGTTCAATTAATTGAAATTACACTCCAAAACATATTGACTACTTACTTGCTGTTATTTAGTTCAGTCAATGGAATTGAAATTGAAAGAATCAGCTCTGCCAGCCACTTTATATTTGGATCATTTTCCTGATTACTTACGACCGGGAGCTGTTTTTTTGGTTCAATGGATTGAAATTACACTTGAAAGCACGTCGAGTACTTACATGCTGTTATTTACTTCAGTCAACGGAATTGAATTTGAAAGAAACAGCTCTGGCGACTTACGTCCTGTTATTTTGTTCAACCAATTTGAATCATGATTGGAGAAATAAGCTTTTTCCACTCCATAATTGGATAACTCTCTTTCTGACTTACAGGCTATTATTTGGTTCAGTCAGTCGAAATCATAATTGAAGCACTCGAATTTCGCCGATAACTTTCTTGATTACTCACGTGGCGATACTTGTGGTAGTGCTTAGTGACCGGTATTGAGACAATTACTTTATATCCCAACACATAGTATGATCACTTACTGTTCTGTCCTATTTCGTCCGGTCCCAAATGTGATTCAAGCGGTGGTCCCGAAAATAAATCAGATTCCCCCAAAAAATCGTCATATATGGAATATGGAGATTAGGTCAGTAAATGGTCCGATAGGTTATTCACTGACTTACATGTCTTCAACCTCTGTGTCAAGAGTAGAAGTGAAAGGTCATAACCAAATTGAGGCTTCGGGCCTTCCTTTATATATTTCGAATGTCTTCATGGTTACTGAAATTATTCCTTTCCCGCTTGGTTTATGATACTTTGATCATGATACGAATCCATCTGACAACCGCTGTCTCTTGACAGGTATTCAATGATATTCTGCCACTACTACTAGACGCATTCGGCGTTGGCATGGCGACACAACGCGCAGTGACGCCGCAAACTGGCCAAACAAACGAATTGGGATGATCATATGGCGCATGGAAGCCTTCCGTTGAAGGCGTGCGACGAATTTTTTCCAGGTGAGCTCACCAAAAGGGAAATTTGGCCTAAAATTCCTTACGGTGTCACAATGCCCCGAAGGATTTGAGAAAGTATCTGTAGTTTTCTTGGCAATATGTTTTTACTATGACTCCCGGCAACCCACGTATGAAGCATAACGGCCAAAAATGATTTCACCTCCTCTCAAATAGGGTAGAAGGTCTGAGCCCGATTAAAGTATCGGCACGACAGAATCCCTCTGTTTGGGTGGTTTCTCCTTCATTCTAGTTGCTCGTATTCCATGATCATGACAAGCATATGAGCTCAATAATGCCAGCAGTCCAGGGTATCCCAGAAATAGGTTTTTCGGAGATATTTCCTTTTTTTGGGGGTGAAATCATTTTTGGCCGTCAGTATATAACCAACCCAAAATGCTCATGATAGGCCGTCGAAGTGAAAAAAAAACAAAGAAACAGTTTTCGACCACTACAGTGACTTTTGGAACTTAAATGGCAACTATAGAACATTTTTTCGCCTGCCTATCATGCAGTCTTACTGTTTAAGGCAGAGATTTCGTTACGTTTCAGTTGATTTGGTGGTACACAGTCTTTGGTCCAGATGGACCACTATTCCAATTCGTTTGTTTGGCCAGCCGCTCACAAGTTTGCGGCGTTGCGCGTCGCAATGCCAACTCTGAACACCTAGTAACTGAAGATCAGTACTCAGTACTCAGTTCCAGCTATTTTCCATCACAAGGGAACACCAGCCACACTATTCTATGTCAAAAAATGATGTGATGCGGTCGCAGTCAGCCACATCTATCGTCCTTTGATCAACTGATAGTCAGCTAGAGGAAGCCAGCAAGGGAATCTCTTGCTTTCATGTCTCCTTCTGGCATATTTCGATGAAAGCTGTTATACCCTTTTGATGATGATCGACCACATTCTATCAGTGTCCTTAATGATGAAGGTGTTGATCGCAGTACTGGTAGCAGAGGAAAGCTTCGGCAGATAGGGAGGATACACAGAAAATCGCTTCGCACTTGCATACACGTTTCACTAAGTATTCGCACAGCGGCGATGCTGTTCATCTAGTGTGCTCATATCTATCCTTATCTGACGTGTTCATCTAATGTGTGCATATCTATCCTTATCTGACAAGATGTTAAGATGCTAGGGTCTTTGTATATTACTCACAATTTATGAGAAATCTCCAGCCTAGTATTGAAATTTTTTGAACATGATGAGGCAGCACTTCAAAATATTCAACCTTGTACCTGCTAGTGGTTGAGACTAAACCAGATTGTCTTCATTTCCTTGTCGGTCGATTTCCCAAATCTCCTACTGGCCCTGCTTCTAATCCTCTCCGACATCATCTTCTCTATGACTTCTTCTCTCCTCTCGAGTCATCACTTATAACCAATTAAAAGATTCTACGCTATATGGGTATTGATATGTTAATACGTTACCCATTGTCAGACCTCCTCTACCCACTTTTTCTCAGAAATATAGGGCCGCGGCGCAGGCTCTTTCGAGTCCTACCCTGATTGATTGGCAAGGGCCAGTCAAGCATGGACATGGGAGAGCAATCAGAGCAAATTATCTTTCCCATCCAACAGCCGTGAATACTCACCCAGGCCAATCTGATGAAATTCGCATTGTCCCGAGTCCGCGCGTATGTGGTGGTACCCACTTTTTTCAAAACTTTCAGAGTTACAAGTAGCGTCTCTCTCGAACTCTAACACCCAAGGACGGTACCAATCATGTTCGATAGCTCCTTTCATTCCTCCAGAGGTCACCTTTATCCGAAAGTCAAACTGTCTTTGTTTGTTGGTCAGCACCCATTGCCCAAACCTCTCCGACCGTATTATATGCTTCTGCTCTATCATCTCCAAGTCCGCATTAGGTCTGCCAACTTGTCCAACTGGTTGGTCAGCGAAATTTCAAACATCTCATCCTGTACGTAGGGTGAGACGAAGGATAAAACGCATACCAGTAGCATGGCTCACGGTGTTGAGACAAAAGCTCAAAAGACGAGGGTGGTAGGCATGCAGAAGTTGTCTGAACAATCCTGTTCTATAGGCCGAGCTAGCGTCTGGGTTGTATACAAGTAGCTATATCTAGGAGGGGATGAGAGTGCCAGTGCTTCGTCTTTGATTTAGAACATTGGGCTCGACGGTCGCACCTAAGGTGAAGATGTTGATGTATCAAGGACTCAAATGAGTCAAATCCTGTTCCCGTCCTCTACTTACATACACATATCCATCTTCCAACAAATCACTCGAACTCCATATCCTACATACTTCAAATTCTATCTATTCCATCACGCGTGCCAAACCAATCGAGGGAACATCACACTCTTGATCTCTAACAAAGTACTCACTGGCATGGAACCTGTTGTCCCTCGTGAGTTCCGGATGAAACGTCATCAAAAGATGATGGTCTTGACAGATCGCCAAGGCTCTTTGCGGGTTTTCCCCTTCGTCTAAATTTAATTTGTTTTCGGATGATGTTTCTAGAGGTTCGATAGCATCAGAAGGTATAGTATGTGGTATGACGGTCTCCGGTAAACGAGCGATGACTTGTATTGGTGGGTATTCAGGAGTTTGGTTTTGGTCGAGGGATAGAGGGACCTGAGAAACGACGGGCAGAAGGAATGTTGTTGTTAATAGGAATTCGGACAAGTACAAGGTTTCTAGATCATGAATGATGGTTTGTTACTCACAGGCGTCCGAATGAATATCCTCGAAAATGGATCCTCAGCGTTTGAGGCCGGGGATTTCGAGTGAAGCTTCAGAGGATTCGACCTAAATGTATCGGTAGATAAATGTAGATGCAGGAAACGGGTGGACAGGACAATTATTAGACACGAACAAAGAGATGGGAAACTTTAGGAATACTGGGAGCCAGTTCTCAAACCCAGAGCCTCTCGTCAAACAAGAAAAAAAGAACTGACCTGCGGTCCCCATCGATTTCTTGTAATCATCACGCTCATCCCACCCAATATCTCCTGTCCACCCTTCTTCGCCCCCATCACCACTTTCGATAATAGAATCGCTCTTGCACAAGTTCCCCGAGCGGGTTTAGTCTTGATGAGCTTTTTGGGAGGGTCCAAGAGACCGGATAGGCGGGCGAGAAAGGCTATGGTGGTGGTTTCTTTTCGAGTTACATGGCATGTATATCATCGGTTCGGATCATAAGACAAAAGCAAAAAAAGGGACTCACCGCCTCCTGGTATAACCAACACATCACACTGGTCCAGATCCTCTTCCGTTCTCAATAGAACAACATTGACTTTCCCATTCAACTCCGACCCTTCCTGCAACTTCTTGCCTTTCCCATCTCCGTTTACTCCATCCACCACGTTTGCCCCATCTTAACCGTTCAGCCCTTTCCCATTTATCGTGAAGGTTGAGAAAGAAGAGAACGGAGATGTACACGTCCCAGCGTGACTTGTTGTTCCGCGAAGGGACCTTGGAGGGCTGGACGGAGATGTACACGATGACGACGGTATACATCATGTACAAACCTGCCCAGTGCACATGGCACACGCCCCATTCTCAATCGAATGTAATTAATCATGGGAGACGAGCTGAAACGTGAGCGAAGAACGGATTTCGATTCGGTAGGAAGAAAAGAATGCGAGAAAATAAAGAAAAACGAGAGACAGGTCAGCTACGCCCACTGAAAGTGACCGCAACGACATAACGGTATCCATTGAGAACGCCTATGATCACTTGAAGTAACATCAATGGAGTTCCATATCCGGATGAACCTGAGGATGGTTCTTGCGAAAAGCTACTTGGAGCTGACGAGGGAGCGGCGTTGACTACCATCAGTGCTGGTATTGGGAGCGGAGTGACGACGAAAGTGTGACTCAGACGGAGAACCATGTTCGTGCCGATACCGGCAGGAATGTGTTACTCCATTGGCTACATTCATATTTCGCACCAAAAATTGCTTGTCAATCGAATAAAAGATACCTTGAAGTAGGACGAGTCCTCCGTAAGGCGGACTCATAGTTGTTCCCATTGCTTGTCGAATTGTCCGTTCAGCGCAGATTTTTTATATATCCCAGTCCTCTCTAGAGTCTAATGTTGCAACTGGGGGTTGGGATTCAGAGGAATTACGACTTGGAAATGTACCAGCGGATGCATGTTTCTTGTCGGTGCTTGATACATACATGCTCTGCATACTTTTCAAGGTTTAATCGATCATTTTCACTCGGAGTTTCCTCCGACGATCAGGCAGCAAAAACACAGTACAATCTAGCTCATAAATAAAAGCAGAAACGATAAGAGACTCCAGATAAATCAAGATTCATAGTTAGGAGGAGGGTCGTCACTGATTCCCCTTGCCCAATCCGAGTTCCACGCACTTTCCAGCCTCTGGATATGCGCACCCATTTCTGCCATTTCCCTCTGTCGCTCAACATTTGATGATAGTACCGCTCGCTGTAAAATTTTCATTCGCTCAACATTTGATGATAGTACCGCTCGCTGTAAAATTTTCATTTGCTCTCGCAGGGCTTCTGTTTCATCACGAAGTTGAATTTGCCGTTCAGTCAGCGCTGAACTAGTGACAATGGTTGAATTGATAGAATTCCGAGGTGAATTCAGTGCTGTTGATTCTGGGTAAGGTCGTAAGCTGCTAGTGCAATTCTTGAATTAGTACATTGACCCGTACCTTCATTTTCATTATTGACAGAGTAAGGGTGTACTGGAGTTGTATAGAGAATAGACACATGTTTCAGATCATAAGGCTCAACCTCTGTAAGATCAGCAACATAGAGATTTCATAAGATCTTTGCAAGCATGACTGCTAACAAACTCACCATAGGTAGCTTGATTGGATGCTTCACTATTGTCTGCTGGTCCTGAAGTAAATGGCAAGTGAGGTCTTGATTTCTTTTTATATCGCCAGAGCAACAAAAGGATTGACAGAATGACTAAAGTTCCTGCAACAACTGAACCAGCAATGACAGGTGTACGAATTGATTTAGATGGACCACCAGTTGGAATGGGTACATCTGAGTTGGTTGTAGGGCCACTGATAATGATCATGTCAAGCTGAATTCAATCAAATAACTGTACCCTTGTAAAGTACTCACATGGCAGCACCCTCTGTTGTCGTACCAGTAGGATGTCCACTTGAGGAATGATTTAATACTCTACCTATAATCAGTTCTCATTCTTTTGAAGAGAACACAACTAAGGATCTGGAGGCACTTACAATGATTGTGAGGAGCGCTGGAGTACTTACAATCTGTTAATTGGTTCAGCTCATCAGCATTACAATTTGAAAGAATATTGACTACTTACTCCCTGTTATTTGGTTCAGTCAATGGAAATCAGGATTGAAGGAATCAGCTCTGGCTACTCTATAATTCAACAACTTTTTAGGTACTTACGCTCTGTTATTTGGTTCAACTCATTAGCATCACATTTTGAAAGAATATGAATTACTTACCCCGGAGCACTTGGTTTGGTCAATGAAAATCAGGATCAAAGAAATCAGCTCTGGACACTCTATAATTGGATTACTTTTTTAAGAACTTACTCTCTGTCAATGTTATTTGGTTCAGCAAGTAACATCACAGTTTAAAGGAATACTGATTACTTACGAGCTGTCATTTGATTCAACCAATGGAAATTGAAGGAATTAGCCTTGGCCACTCTATGATAGAACAACTATCCTGAGTACTTACCCTCTGTTATTTGTTTCAGCTCATTAGCATCACAAGTTGAAAGAATATTGATTACTTACATGTTGTTCCTTCGTTTGGTCAAGGGAAATTAGAATTGAAAGAAGCAGCTCTGGTCACTCTACAAGTGGATCACTTCGGTGAGTACTTACAAGCTGGTATTTACTTCAATTGATTGAAATTACACTTGAAAGAATATTGGCTACTTACGCGCTGTAATTTAGTATAGTCAATAAAATTGGAGGTGAAAATATCAGCTCTGGCCACTCTATAATCATAATTACTTACCTGTTATTTGGTTCAATTGATTGAAACTACACTTAAAAATTGACTACTTACATGCTGTTATTTAGTACAGTCAATGAGATTGGAATTGAAAGTATCAGAAATTGACTACTTGCATGCTAGCAGATGGGACAAGCCTGGAAATGGGAATCAAAAGAATCAGCTCTGGTCACTCTATAATTGGATCACTTTCTTTTCCACTTACGACCTGGACACGAGGCTGTTATTTGGTTCGATTGATTAATTACACTTGAAAGAATATTGACTACTTATGTGCTGTTATTTGGTTCAGTCAATGACGTTGAACTTGAAAGAATCAACTATGGCTGCTCTATAATTGGATTACTTTCTCGATTACTTACATACTGTTATTTGATTCAATTGATTGAGATTACACTGTAAGGAATATTGACTACTTACGTGCTGTCATTTGGTTCAGTCAATGAAATTGAAATTGGAAGAATGAGCTCTGTCCACTCTGTAATTCAATGACTTTCTTGAGTGCTTACACACTGTCATTTGGTTCAATTGAGTGAAAATAGACTTCAAAAGTATAGGGAAGACTACTTACGTGCTGTTATTTAGTTCAGCCAAAGAAATCAGAATTGAAAGAATCAGGTCTGGCTACTTGATAATTGAATCAATTTCTTGATTACTTACACACTGTCATTTGGTTCAATTGATTGAAATAGACTTGAAAGCATAGGGACTACTTACGTGCTATCATTTGGTTCAGTCAATGACGGTGGCCTTGAAAAAATTACCTATGGGCGCTCTCTCATTGAAACACCTTTCTGATTACTTACCTGCTGTTATTTGGTTCAATTGAGTGAAATGATACTTGAAAGAATATTAACCACTTACGTGCTTGAAATCGGAATTGAAAGAATCAGCTATGGACGCTCTACAATTGGATCACTTTCTTAATTACTTACACACTTTTATTTGGTTTAATTTATTGAATTGCACTTGAAAGAATATTGACCACTTACGTGCTGTTATTTGGTTCAGTCAATGAAATTGAAATTAAAAGAATGAGCTCTGTCCACTCTATAATTGAAATGGCTTTCTTGAGTGCTTACACGCTGCCATTTGACTCAATTGATTGAAATTAGACTTGAAAGCATAGGGACTACTTACGTGCTGTTATTTAATTCAGTCAATGAAATCAGAATTGAAAGAATCAGGTCTGGCTACTTGATAATTGAATCAATTTCTTGATTACTTACACACTGTCATTTGATTCAATTGAAATAGACTTGAAAGCATAGGGACTATTTACGTGCTGTTACTTGGTTCAGTCAATGACATTGGCCTTGAGTGAATCAGCTTTGGCTGCTCTATCATTGAATCACCTTTCTGATTACTTACATGCTGTGATTTGGTTTAATTGAGTGAAATGATACTTGAAGAATATTGACTACTTACGTGCTTGAAATTGAAAGAATCATCTATGACTGCTCTCGCTCTATAATTGGATAACATTCTTGATTACTTACACACTGCCATCGGGTTCAATTGATTGAAATTAGACTTGAAAGCACAGGGACTACTTACGTGCCGTTATTTGGTTCAGTCAATGAAACCGGACTTGAAAGAATCAGCTCAGGAACTCTATAATTAGATTACTTTCTCGATCACTTACGGGCTGTTATTCAGTTCAATTGACTGAAATTATACTTGAAAGAATATTGACTACTTACATGCTGTTATTTATTTCAATCAATGAAATTGGAATTGAAAATGTCAGCTCCGTCTACTCCATAATTGGATCACTTTCTCGATTACTTACATGCTGTTGTTTGGAACAATTGATTGAAATTACACTTGGAAGAATATTGACCACTTACGGGCTGTCATTTGGTTCAGTCAGTGAAATTGTAATTGAAAGAATCAGCTCTGGCCACTCCATAATTGGATCGCTTTCCTGATCACTTACGGACTGTTATGTGGTTCAATTGATTCAAATGAGACTTGAAAGCATAGGGACTACTCACATGCTGTCATTTAGTCCAGTCAATGAAATTGGAATTAGAAGATTCAGCTCTGGCCACTATACTTGAATCAATTTCTTGAATACTTACAACTGGGAGCTGTTATTTGGTTCAATTGATCGAAATTACACTTGAAAGAATATTGAGTACTTACACGCTGTTATTTAGTCCAGTCAATGAACTTGAAATCGAGATTGAAAGGATTAGCTCTGGCCACCCTGTATAATCCAATCAATTATTGAGTACTTACCCTCTGATTTTGGTTCAGCTCATTAGCATCACAATTTGGAAGAGTATTAACTACTTACAAGCTGTTATTTGGTCCGGTTAGTTGGAATCATAGTTGAAGGATTCAAATTTAGCCCTTCCCCCTCGAAAGCTTCTTGATTACTCACTCTGCGTTACCATTAGCTGTTTTTCCAGTCCCTAGTGATCTTGCATAGAGATGCTTATATTTAATGCCTATGTACTTCTAGAGATAGTTTTACCACTTACTGTTCCGCCCTATTTTGTCCAGTCGATTCCCAATGTCATCCAAGTGGTAGGTTTAGTCGTTTGGAAGATAATTTGTATCAAATACCCCCATAAAATCATAATAAATTTGCAGTCTGCATCAGTAAATCGTTTGAAAGTTTATCTCCTGACGTACATATCTTTAATATTTGTGTCGAGAGTGGAACTGAAGGGTCATGAACAGCTCCCTATTCAGGTCTCCTTTATATATACTTCGAAAATTTCATGATTACTGAAATCATTACCTGCCCGCTCGGTTCCTGATACTTTGATCTTGATACTGACCTGCTGGACAGATGATATCCACTTGTCCAGATAGGGGATCATGTGATCATTGTGATTGTTGTCTACAAATCAGCTCCAACATAGATTTCTGTAGATGTTCTGCCAGTAGACGAGAAACTTATTTATACAAGCTTCACAAAAGTAGCCAATATCTCATGAAGGTCGCCCGTCATCAATATCCATTTGAGACATCTTGGAATTTTTACTGTCTCAAGGCCACCAGGTGGTGATGCACTGATGATTCAGCACAACCGACCAGTGTGCCATATCGTAGCAGGTATTAATAGTGATGATATACCCCCACTCACCATCAAAATCAGATCCAACTATTTCTCACTGCAAAAGCACACCAGCCACACTGTTCTCCGTCTAAAACATATGCGATGTGGTCGCAGTCAGCCACATTATCTATCCATCGTTCTTTGATTGACTGATAATCAGATCTGTGAATCTCTTGTGTCTTTCACCTCTCCTTCCATATTTCGATACCTTCCGATACAACAACAGCCATTACGCTCTCCCAAAATATGTCTACTTTGAATCTCTTGAAGAGCGAAACGATTAGTCACGAAATACTCTCTGCTGTTGTCCTTTGACGATGTTCTTCCGTATCGACCACGCTCTATCAGCATTCTTGACGATGATGGTGTGAAAGTGGATCATCACAGAGGCCCGGGGAAGCTTCTGGTTGACAAAGGATCTATCAACTCTTGATCAGTGTCATAGTGCTGATGGTGTTCCATGTGGATCAAGGTAAGTATGCCATGACTACAAGGTTCTTTCAATTTTACGATATCTTTTGTTGGAGAACTAACTCCGAATCATCGATTTCGGCAGACAGAATGGATGCATCGAAGGTTCTTTCGAGCTTGCGTACAAGTTTTACTATTGGCGCAGCTGTAATGTGTTGATCTAGTGCGTTCATATCTATAGCTATCTTCTCATAGTCACCACTTGACAGCATCCAAATGAAGCTTTTCACATCATCATCGAGTAACGGTACCACCGCCGGGATGGTCAACAGCTGCTCATAGACAAGACGTCAAGATGCTAGGAACTTTGTACGTTACTCAAATTCTGTATATCTGTAGAAGGAATTTACAACTTAAGCCGTTACTGCTAGAATACTTGAGCACGACGAGGCTAAACCTGATTTTCTTCGTCTCCTTGTCGGTCAATCACCTACTGTTCCTTGCTTCTACCACCCAATTTTCTCCGACATCTTCTCTATCACTTCCTCTTTCCCCACATTATGCTCGGCTACTTGCCCAACTAGCTGCTCAGCGAGGCTTTGACGGATATCTTCTCAACTTCTAGTGTCCTCTCCTCCAGGGCGAGGTCGAGCAAACACGGGTTCTGGCAGCATAGATTACGTTGTTGAAAAAAGAACTCAGAGACAAGGTTGGCATGCATGCGGAGGTTGTTTGGTAAGTCTGTCCTCGTCAACAGACTGGGCTACTGCTGTAGACAAAAATGTTGATTTATCGGTGACAGGTACGACAGTGTCATTTTTACAGGACATCTTGCATGGCAAGATAGACTCAACAGTCTCAATCTACCGTTCTTCCTATCATCGGATGGGATATTATACTGTATTTAGCGTATTTAGCTATACTTACTTCTCCTTGACTTATGACTGAATCTTCCGTTTATATGATACGCTCGTCTCTGTTTACCACCAGTGGAGACCAACGTACCTGGCAAATCTAACATCGCAATATTTTCTCTCTCGAGGCATCATTAACCGCTAACAAAACCCTACGCGACATCTATATGGGTATTGGTACGTTGTTGACCCTCCAAGACTTCATCCGCTTCCCTTAATCATTTCCTCTCAGACGTATGGGGTCGCGGCTCATGACACGGCGCAGGCTCCTTCGGGTCCTACCGTGCCCTCCAACACATATCGCCTTCCTCTCTAGGTCTTTCCGTGGCTATCTTCGATCAAGCATAGACCTGGGAGAGTGAACAAGACAAAAATGAATGGAATCGGGAGAAGTGGTGGGATTATGAAGTTGTTATGGGCTGGGCCTAAAACCTTTACCGCAAGGTTCAAGGGCGGTGGCATGAATTCTGCGGGTCGCCCTGCAGACCTGCAGATCAGTGGCTGTGCAAACCTGCGGGCCAGTGGCTGTGCACCTACTGGTCGATACTATCGGTACTATACTTGATGATATTTATAGTATACAATCACAGTGTTGTTCAGTCACAGTCACAGTAAAGAAAAATCGAGTCCTGTTTTAAATTTTTACCTAGTTTTAGTATTTATTTCGAGAGATTTCTCGCTAGATTAATGAATATTACTTCGAAATAGTCCAGT